>QNQO01001591.1:0-289089 GCA_003290165.1 Berberis thunbergii
TCACATAGGATTATCCGTTTTCCCCAAAATTCGGGACTTGAATTTTCATTCACTAAAAGTAACAGTTGACATCTACGAGAAATAATCAAATGCACAATTTAACAAATTATAGGGAAATAAACAACTGATATAAAAAAGGCCATCAAAAGGAAGGAAAATATATTAAATCTCGTAGAACCAACTCTAACAAATTCAACTAATCACGGATGTATCTCTCCCAATAAATAATAAATAAAACTCCAAGTTCTATTACAAAAGATTAAACTGTCACCTACAAACAAAATGACCTAAACTCTCGAACAACGTGCAACTCCCAGCAATGCTCGTCACGTACGAAACGAACTGCTCTAAGCTCGCCCGAAATTACTAAATCCTAAAAACAAGGTAGTCGGCTACATTTCCCAAATGAATGTACCCAACAAGCCAAAACCCACTTGGGTCAGCAATTAAACTGGTGTGAAATTTCTTTGTTCCCAAAAATCAACAAAAGAAATAACATGTCATGACAGAAAAATTTAGTACGACAAAATAATCGAAACAAACAAGTAGTTCCTCCACGAGGCAATCATGTCGTCCTAATAAATAAATATGTATTTACTTGTACTTACTCTATAGATATTGACAATGACAAGTCTGACCTGCAGAAATATTAGTAGACTCGTCATCCTGCATGAGTACAACATAGATGTAATTTAATAATTAAAACAATTATCTTCGTACATTATTTGACTTGAGCATATATATTATTATTTTTTAATGGATTGATCACTTAGACGATACCACATTCACACCACCTCCGTGTCGAACACACATGCCCATATGTCTCTCTTATATAAATGAGGATTTCTCCGTCATCCATGCCCAAGTGAGGACACATCACATACATGCATGCATTATCGGATATTCCTAATTATATGAGTACCAAAAATCACTATTGGGCTATCAATGCGCATAAAGTCACGTCACATTTTTTAGGAAAAAATATTAAGCATATTTTAGGCATTCCAAAACCACCATTAGACCAAGTATCATAATATTCCTCCTCCAATGTCGACACCTTGTCAGCCTCAAAGTCAATGTCAGATCCAACTTTCCATTTCATTTGTAAAGTATTATCTATGAAAATCATATTACATTAGATGATTCGGTTCAATTGAGTTTGCTAAGTTACTCGTGTGTTTTGATTGTCTAGTGACCCATGACCAATGACCAATATTGGCCAATGTCACAACCCATGTGTGACCAATGACCAATGTCACAACACATCAATTGTCATCAATCGATGTATAACGACCACATTTAAATAACAAAAAAGAAGCTAAATTAATTGACATTGATTTCTCTAATTAAATAACTACGGTCATAAGTAAAAGGTGAATTCTAATTGGCGAGGAAACGAGTCCCCTTCCCTCGCTCATTTTCTCGCTAATTAGACAAACCTTAAGTAAAAACAACACCACATTGATCGATCATCGATGACTTTAAATGGGGTCCCACCTAGGTTCATATGTCAACCTAGTGATAGCTATGAATAGATGAAACAAAAAAAAAAAAAAAAAAAAAAAAAAACCAAACAAACAAACAAATGTCAGAAGTTGAGACAAAACAATATCAGGATTACTGACAAAAAAAAAAAAAAACACTTCTTCAATACGGAGTTGCAGAATTTCGGACCCAAACAAGATTCTGACATGAACAATATTTCTTATATGAACAATATTTCTAACACAACACATACCCGTCAACCCATATTCTAAAAAGGCATAAAAAAAAAAGGAATAGAAATAAAACAGAAAGATTAATCTACGTAAACGAGAAACTCACTTTTTACTTTTCTCTTCATTTTCCTTTTTTTTTCTCCTTCTATTCTTCTTCTTCCTATTTTTGTTTCTACATATTTTTTTTTCTATGCGGCTAAGAAGAACTAAACCTCTATTTAACCAACTTAAAGACAAAATCCTATAAGGTTAGGCAGGGGAAATCCCAGGATTTTAGTTGAGAAGTGGCGAAATGGAAAATACGTATTAGTTGATAATAGTAGTTATTAATGGTAAAATCAAATTTTTTCTACCTGAGCTAGTAACTAATAAAAAAATATAACTATTAATACATTGCATATATCAAATTGGATCTAGTGTAGTCCAATTTTAAGCCAAAATAAGGTCACTATTGGTAACCTTAGCAATTAACAAAATAATTAGGATAAATAACTAGGTGTAGCTAAAAAAAATTGAAATTTGTGAACCTAATATGATCATAATACAATTTCATAAAAAAAATAGTTTATATGAGGCTCAAAATTTTCATTGAATTCTATAGTTATTATTTTAGATATTTTTTGTTGGAGGTTTTATACCACGCGTGAAAAACAATTTATCTATTTAATGTTAATAAATTTTTATTAAACTAAACATTTTTTATTTTTTGCAATTACTAATAAAATTGCATTGAAAATAAAATAAAAAATGCACTTGAAAAACATCGAACTCAAGTCTTTTACTAAAAATGATATATCTCAAACCACTACATGTACACCAACAAAAACACATTAAAACATTTGTATAAACAATTGTTATATTGTATTCTAAATTATATAATCAATTTTTTTAAACTAAAGTATATATAAAAAATATTTTAAAAGTTGCCCCCCCTCACCCCTTAGTAGTTCCGCCCAAGAGGTTAGGGCTAGCACAATGTTATAGTGACACCTCATTATTTATTTAGTTATTATATGACTCAATCTCAAATTTAATAAAAACCTAAAAATTTATAATATGCATTAATTAGGGTCGTTACACCTTTAGTGTCATATATCATCCGCCATAATTACCTATCTTTATAGTAATGTAGGGCAAATAATAGTATTAACGAGTTTAGGACCAAGTCCAACTCCAATGTTCAAGCAAGACTGGTTTCACCATCCTGTATTCGAGTTGAAAGTAGGCAATAATAACAAATGCTTTCTAAAGACCCCAAGTAATTATTGAAAACTTGACACTAAAAAATAATTGCAGCCTTAAATAGATATAAACAAACGGTTGTCAGGTTTATAGAAGATAAATCATTTAAATTGTTTTTAAGTTATTTTCATAATGAGTTTTTCTTCTTTTAACTTAATGAAACCTACTAATCCAATCGACTTCTATAAAAACAAGCAAAACACATAAGTACTTCATCATCTTGTAAAGCGAAAAAATGAATTCGATTATGAAGAGCACTGTTAAGTTGATGGTGTTGACAGTGGGAATGATTTTGTTGACGATGCATGGTGCCTTCAGAAGGCGGAGGAATACCAGTTCATTACGTATAAATTTATACGTAAATTTATAATACAAGTGTGGTTATTACGTATAGCTAACATGTGACCCTTCAAATGTTAAAGGAAAACTTACAATTGCTTGCTGGTATCAATGTTTTACTGATCTTTAATGTTTTATGACTTTTATCAATGTTCTTGTCCTTAGAAGAGATAATCTAACCCAATACCAATTTTTCTTTTTCGTTAACACCCTCTCATGTGGCAGACCTAAGGATTTTAGTAAGGAGACTAAAATGCCAAATAATTATTATGCTGAATAATGAAGTGTTTACCAGCAAAGGTTTGATGTTCATTTTTCGAGTTAATTCAGTTCTGATTATTAAGACTTTTACGTGTGTAAGAAAAAAGTAAAATTAAGAAGAATAAATGAAATAATATATGAATTTCGAAAAGATATATTAAAATATGTGAAAAAATATATGTAAGATAATAATGTATCAAACACATTAATAAACCGAAATAACTTATATAGATAAGAGATAGTTAAAAATTATCAATATATAAGTAGAATACAGTAATAATTAGGAAATGAGGAGTGGTTTCAAAGAATCAATAGAAAAAAAAAACTCAAAAATTTACGAAAATATCCCGATTTTTAAAAAAAAATGTAATTTTAGTAGTTGGTTTTTGTATTTTTACGAAAAAAACACCTCAAAAATTTTCCAAAAAACCACTCGAAAAATGTAATTTTTTTTTCTTCTTCGCTCTGTTCTTTTCAGAATCCAAAAAAATGAAAAATTTGGGCAAAATTTCGTATAATTTCATGAAATCACAATCCTTGGTATCAGGTGTGGGAGCTAGAAATTGTTTCCTTACTCGAGATGATAATTAATAATAAAAAAATTACAACAATCAAAAGGATATGCATATATCAAACTGAATTCAGTGTAGTCCAATTTTAAGCCAAAATAAAGTACAACATCGATAACTTTAGCAAGACAAACCGACCCTAATAACTATAATTGAAAACTAAAATCACAAAATAATTAAGACGAGTATCTAAGTTGAAGCTAAAAAAAATATGAAATTTGAAAACACAATAAATTCCTAATACAATTTCATAAAAAAAAATGATTTTATGAGCCTCAATTTTGTAGTGAGTTAGCTAATGATATATATATTTTCATCTTGAATTCTATAACTTATTATTTTAGATTTTAAATTTATATATATATATTTTTGTTGAATGTTCTACACCACTTGCGAAGAAACAATTTTTTAAAATGTTTGCAATTACATATAAAGTTGCATCGAAAAAAAAATTAGGGGCAGGTCAATGGAAACAATAATTGTCAATAGCCATAAAGAATTCACACTTCAAGAGGATCGAAAACAATTTTTTTTATTAAACTAAACTATTTTTAATATTTATAATTACTAATAAAATTGCAATCAAGAATAACAATTGTCAATAGTCACACATACACGTAAAAACAATTAAATAAACAAGTTTTATATTGTTATTTTTTTATTAGGCAGGGGCAAAATGGGTAGTTCTATGGTGTGACACATTTGTGTACACCGGCCAACTCAATTCATGTTACAAAATTAGATTTGCCAATTTTAAATTTTTAGGGACTTTTAACACTGCTTTAAAATTTTTTTTTTTTTTTTTTTACATGCTAATCCACAATACCAATTTAAACCATTATTTCTTTCTTCTCTCTTCTCAAAACAATAACAACAACATGAAAGGGGCGGTAGTGAGGAAAGGGGACGATCGATTGCGAGGGACGGTGAGAAATAACCCGGCGGCAGCAAGAGATTGAGAAGATGGGGCTCCGATGGTGGTTGATATTGTACCATCCACACAGCGGGCCGTTCAATTCTCCAATCATCATCGCCCATCATCATTACACTCTCTATTATTCTCCCACACAGCCACAACAACCACCGTCGCCCTTCTTTCTCTTTATTTCTCTCCTTCCTTTGTCCCTTTTTTCCTCGCAGTCACGGCGGCCTGAGTGATGACAGGTCTAATTTAGTTGCAGTTAAAGCAGGGCTCAATCAAGGGTGACAATACCCACTCTCTCTGTCCCATTTCCTATCCTAGCTTTTATCTTAGCCCGAGTTCGAGTTTTTTTTCCTTCACATTCATCTTTCAATCAGTTTAGTTAGTTTGTTGATTGAACAAAGACCCAACTCTAGGAGAGTCAGCTTTGCATCCATATGTTTGATTTGCCATCTTGGAATGCTAATTACAGTTCACCACCATATTTGCTTGGAATTATATGCCGTTATAGACCTTGTTTCTCTTATCCAAAACTCCAAGGCCATTTGCTTAGCAAGGTTGCATCATTTGTTTAATCTTTTGAACACTAAAACCTCCTTCCTCATTTTTTAAACATTGTTCAAAGAGACCATCAATGGAAGCCGGATTGAGATTAGAGACATTTAGTAACTTTGTAAGCCATGCCAAAGAGACAAGTTGTTATATGATGTATGCATATGTCATGTTTTATAATGACTCGATACATATTTTCAAATTGAGACCTTCTGGGTGGTGAGGAAACGCGCGAGGAGCATAGAAATATACAAATCAAATCAACGTAAATATATAATGCATTAAGACGATGACTAGTACACATATTTTTTGACATATCTTGTACTTAATTTTTGTAATCAACATCAGGATGTGACTATGAAGGCAATTAATGTGAAATGGGGACAAGATGGAGTGGGTATTTCAAACGAACACTTAATCCAAAAGTTTCGCTTTCCAAATCAACCTTTCTACCATCACATGGTAACTCCCAGTCAAACCAATACAATAGATTAGCAAGAACTGTTTCCACCGATGTCATTCCAAAAACAATTCCAGGGCAGCCCCTTCTCCCAGCTCCAAAAGGAAGGTATTCAAATAAGAACCCTTGTAATCAATAGGATTGTCGATAAACCTATCCGGTATAAACTCATCTGGGTTGTCCCAGATTTTGGGGTCCCTTGCAATGGCCCACACATTCACTATAGCTCTTGTTTTAGCTGGAATATAAAAGGTTCCAATTTCGGTTGAGGCACTGGATACACGAGGGAGGACTAATGGAACTGGAGGATGCAATCGTAGTGCTTCTTTGATTACACAATTTAAGTAGTGCATTTGATTGATATCATCTTCATCCACTGTGGGTTTGTTGTTCTTCACTACTCTGCGTATGTCTTCCTGTACCTTTTTCATCACTTTGGGATGCCTCATCAACTCTGCCATTGCCCATTCCATAGTTGTGTATGTAGTATCAGTTCCTGCAACAAACATGTCCTGCAAATAGGAACAAATGTTAGAGCGTATTCAGGTGTGAAGTGTAAACGCAAAGTAGGGGTTCCCCCTTCCAATTTTTCATTCTCATCCAATGAATGAGTGTGTGTGTGTGGTGGGGGGGGGGGGGGGGGGGGGGGGGGGTGGTTTAGACTTGAGAGTGTGACAAAGGGCTCAAATGTGTGAACTAAATCAATAATTGGGGAATCGGTTATTAGAGCATCCTTGAGGGTAATCACATCCCATTTTAACCAAAAACTAATTTAAGGATCCATTTTTCTTCATCACTCTAATCATATTCTCCACTTCAACTTTTTCAACATTATTTAAAGATATCTTACCCTAATTTTGGAGAAAAGAAAATGAAGAAAATGAATTTTTTTTTTAATAACTTTTAGTATTTGGGAGATGGCATGCTACCAAAAATAGGGGGAATGGAAATACCAAGATAAAATAGGGGTATATATATATAGGATGTACCAGGAGCATGATTTTTCTCACATGAGACCCCAAATTGGCTTTTTAGTCACTTAAGGTGTCCTTTGGAGATGCTCTTACAATTAGACTATGAGAGAATTGCATAATGGATTTAAGGGACCTTGCTAGTGAACCAGGCTTTTGCAACCAGTGTGATGTTGCACGATATGGAATGTTTGCTCATATCTCAATGACTTAATCATCCATCTCACATCATGCCATATCACCCTAGTTGCAAACTTAGTTCCAAAATGAATATATTGGTCTTAAAAAGTCTCGACTGATTTCATCCAAAGCGGGATTGATGATAAACACCCAAAGAGATTTTCTATAAAACTAGTGGGAGTCGATGTATAAATAGCCCTTTTTATTTACTAAAACATAACATTTCCACCACATAATTTCTTTGAGTTTTTTTATTTATTTATTTAAACAATCTGAGTTTTAATCCACATGCCTAGCTAATTGAATAATGTAATGAGGAAATAAACTTACCATGATAATTGCTTTCAAATCGTTCTTTGAGAGTGGGATCCCCAGAGAAAGATCCTTTTGACAATCAAGCAGAATGTCTACAAAATCTTTCGGAACATCATCAAATTCAACTCTAGCCATGTGCTCATCAATCACCTCCTCCAAGAACTGATGGCACTGTTTTGCAGTAGTCTTCATCCGTCTATCCAGCCCGGACATCCTATCAATCCACCCTAATGAAGGGAACATATCCTCGACACTAAAATCTCCAAACAAGTCCATAATTTCCTTAACCATGTCGGCAAGTTCGGTCTTGACACCACCTTCTTCACGTTCAAATTTTCTCCCTAAAGCAATCCTAGAAATGATGTTATTTGTCAAAGTAACGATCAACCTCCCCAAATCAACTGGCTCTCCCTTCACACATGCCTCCCTCAACTTGGAAATCATATCTGAAATCTCTTCTTCCCTTACAAACCTATAAGACTGAACTCTCTTCACACTCAAAAGATCGACAACACATATCTTGCGCACTTGCCTCCAGTATTCTCCATAAGAAGCAAAACCAACATCCCGGTTTCCCCATAGGAATGCTTTGGATGCACTAGTAATGGGTCTGTTGGAGAAGACTAAATCATGGTTCTTCATGATCTCCTTAGCCATTTCTGCTGATGAGAATACAACGGTTGGGGTACGTCCCATGTTTAGGAGCATTAACGGACCATACTTTTGAGAGAGGGAATTGAGAGAACGGTGAGGTAGAGTGCCTAGTTGGTGAAGGTTCCCTATGATGGGGAGCTTAGGTGGTGAAGGTGGCAGATTATAGGATTTCTTCAGTTTTGCATTCTTCAAGTAAAGAAATATTATAGGGAAGAAAAAGAAGAGTGCTAGAGGTAAAGAAATGAGTGGTAACTGATCTAATTGCAGCCATTGTGATGGAAAGAAAAAACCCATCCTTTTTTCTTGCTTGGTATTCAGCTCTCCATCTACATCTATCTTCAATTATAAATAGGCTCCAAGGAGCAATTCTAGCTGGCATGGGAAACCAGCGAGGTTTGACTGCAAGGGGGGCGAACTGATATACTAGTTGGAGTGTAACTGATGATACCGAAATTCTAGCTGGTCTGGAAAAACCTGCCTAGTTGCTACCTGGGTGGGGGCAAAAAGACAATTTACAATAAATAGACCTGGCTGCTGCCTGCCTGATGATATACTATAAATAGACCTGTTCGATGGACACTACCCTAACATGGACGTCAACGATGTACAATCGTGTAAGACAAGCCAAGCTTTGCTGTAGCAAAACCTGGCAAGTAATTTGATTTTATCAGACTCGATCTTTACTTCTTTTTTTTGTAAGTTTCTTTACTTTAAGTTCTTCTCAAATAAGTTCAATGGTTTTGAACCTTAAATTGCTTTCATCCCAAATATTTGCTACCTTGAATGGAGCATCTCATCATAGGGTTTAGGGTCACTTAGATCTGGTGAACATATTCAATGTTTTTTCTTTTTGGACACATAAAAAAATTGTAAGCAAGGATTGTGATTTTGTTTTTTCGAAGTTGATGTTAATGTTAAGTTGAGAACTCCAAAAAATGAATTATTTCACAAAATTTAGTGAAATCACAGTCCTTGGCCATAAGAAATTAATGTTATGTTCATTGAAGCCTAACCATTTCAATTAAATTTCTTAAGAGAAACAAAAGTTGTTTACAATATATTGCCGGACTAGGAATTGATTAATTCCAATTTGATTTTTGAAAGTTTAACATTATTGTATTTATAATTTTATATTGTGCTAGCTGCCCCCATTGCCTACTGTTTAAGCATGGTATAGCTCTTTGACTTTCATTTTACCTTATTTTATTAGCCACTCTTCATTGAAATGTTTTGACTTCATATTTTTATATTTTTCAATAAAGGTGCTTTCAACATTTTGCAATCATTTTCAATATTAATCCAACTTTCACAATTTTAATTCATTTGTGATCAGGATTACAGAATGCTTACAATTGTCACTATATGGTCACAAGCCCATAAAATGACTCGGTGAAAATGACGGAAACACACAGAAAATGTCATAAGACAGCTACTATCTACTGGCTGATTGGATGAGAACGTGTGACTTTTCTCAGATGATGTCTGGCCAATTTTAATTATACATCAATCAATCTACTACTGATATGGATTCTTCTAGTTGTCGGCACCTTTTAAAAAAAAAAATTGGACTAGCTCTTTGTTAAAAACTAAGGGCGGCAATGGATGGAGCTTTCATGCTTAAGAAAGATATTTGTATAGGCTCCGAGGTTTTGATACCACCATTTCTACTTGAGGACACCATCACCTTCTAATATCTAAGGGACATCACCACCTTTCTATTGGATACCATCATCTATGATGGACACCACTAGTATAAATCCATTTTTTCTATTTCATTCTTACCTCTTACCATCTCTTCTATCTCAGGAACAGTACCACCACGACATTGCCTGTTATCAGTCACACCGCCTAGCCCTGCCCGTCGGCTACTATTCTCTCATCTCGTCTTCTTCTTCTTCCTTTTTTTTCTCCTTTGCCCTTGAGCAGATTCCTATGAGTAGGGGTCTGGTCAAGGGTGAAGGAGAAAAGGAAATTAGGTTATTGTTTCAGTGATGGATTCAAACCTTGATTGTGTTGGAAGGACTAAATTGGAGCTCAATCGCAAATTTTATTGATCTTCAACTTTATTTGGAACTTATTGGATGTGGAGATGGGAAAAAGAGGAAGAGAGAAGAAGGCGGGAGTAAGGGTGCGAAGGGGTGGTGCAGCTGATGGCAGGGTGGGGGTTGTTCCTGAAAAGATATGAGAATAAGAGGAAGAAAAAAGAAGAGGAAGAGAAGATAAGGGAAGAGGAAGAAAAAAGAAATAAAAGAGAAGAGGAAGAGAAATGCGGCTAATGGTGGTGGTGTTGTTCGTAATGGAGAATAAATGTGGTGGTGAGTTTTTGTTTATAATGGTAGTGTTCTTTAGCACATCCAAAAAAAATTGGATGGTGGTGTCCTTTAGCAGATATGGTGGTATCATTCAGCAGATATGGTGGTGTCAAAAAGTCGAGAACTATTTGTATATGCATGTTAAACTAAGGGTATGTTTGTTTAAAAGAAATAAAAGTTGAAAATTTTTTTTTGTCAAAAGTGAGAAGAAGAAGAGACAATGAAGAGCACGGGGGGTGGAATTTACTTTTTTTGCAAGTTTTATTAGGGTTTCCCTTCTTCTTCTTTTTTGCGTTTTTTTAATTCCTTATCCCCTCCCTAAACTTATGATACTATCTATCACAAGTTTACCATCTGAGCAATACTCCATTGGCAGGTATTCCCCTTCTTCGTGATTCAAGCAGTTTACTTGCATAATTTTGTATGTTTTGTGTGTACAACAAATAAGTTTGATATCATCTTATCCAAGGTATTATCAACCAAAACAAATAGGGTTTTGGTTGATAATTCAGATTTAATTCAATGTAGATTTTTTGACAGCCTGGAAAAACCAGCCTGGTTGCTGCTTGGGTGGGGCAAAAAGACAATTTACAATAAATAGACCTGTTCAATATACTATAAATAGACCTGATGATATACTATAAATAGACCTGGTTGTTGCCTGCCTGATGATATACTATAAATAGACCTGTTCGATGGACACTACCCGAACATGGACGTCAACAATGTACAATCGTGTAAGAGTCAGTCACTGTTGTAAATTGGTCACAAGCCCATAAAAATGACTTGAAGAAAATGACGGAAACACATGGAAAATGTCATAAGACAGCTACTATCTACTGGCTGATTGGATGAGAACGTGTGACTTTTTCTCAGATGATGTCGACCAATTTTAATTATACATCAATCAATATGCTGATATGGATTCTTCTAGTTGTCGGCACATTTTCTATATCACGAAGAATAGCAGGGAGTCAAATTTATGGACCCTGATGATTTATATGTGCTAGATCGGTTTGCCTTCGATTAGGGCATGGTCTCTAGATTTTTTGTTATACATTGTTTGTATAGCAATGGAAAACTGCATCATCTTTATCATGATGGAATCTAGATTGAATGTTGTGTTATCAAGGGGTGTGTTAGGTTAATTAAAAGGATTAATAATGGCCAACAAATGTGGGCAGAGCATGGAGTGAACATCCAATGCGAATACTGTGTCAGTGGAGTCGGTGCTTTTTTGTTTTGTTTTTGGTGGTGTGTTTGTTTTGCAAACTGATGAGAAGAGTTGGGGAGTCCAACCAAATGTCATGGGCTTTTTTTTTCACAAGTATTTTTTCGTGCGGCACTAGCAAACTTTACGCCGAGTTATCAAAGAAGCTAGTCAGCCTTGCCCACAAAAGACTTACTTAGACTTTGGAAAAACTAAGCAAGCTAAGAACACACAAGAGAGCTTAGAGAACTAGAGCTTGTATTGCTTGAATTCTCTAAGGTGATTACAACAAATGATGCCTTAGCCTATTTATACAACTCCATCTCCTCAATGGACGGTGGTGATCAATTTGATCTAACGGTCTAAAATGAGTTTTCTACACACTTCATTAGAAATATTTAAGGACTAGAATCCTATGGAATTTATGGGAGGTTTCTAGTGAACCCTCTCTAAAACAATGTGGAATACTCTACATTATGTACACTTTCCAACCTCACTTGGCTAGGCAATAAGATAGTTGTGACATTCTCCCCCACCTAATCAGGCGACGTCCTCGTTGCCTTCAAATCCTCGTACGCTTTGATGTGTTCCTTGAATTGCCACAAATGTTGGATTGGCTCCCAGCTAGCTTTACTTTCTGGCAATCCTTTCCCACTTGACGAGTAGCTCATGTGTGAGAGGTTAGTTTGAATGACGCACCACACGATCTGACAAGATAATCTTTGGTTCCTTGTCATGTTGGATCCTCAATGCCCATTGGTGCTCTTTGTGAAACTCCTCTGTTTGGATCATCCCGATCTTCTTTATACGGTTTCAGTAGGCTCACATGGAAGACTGGATGAAACTTGATCCTTGGCAGCAACTCGACCTTGTAGGCTTGCTTTCCCACTTTCTTGACTATGGGGAAAGGACCCTCATATCTCCTGATAAGGCCACGATGTAGTCCAGAAAGTCTGGCATGGGCATGCATCTTGACAAGCACAAGGTCTCCAACCTGGAACTCTCGAGGCCGTCTCTTCTTGTCGGCCCACTTCTTCATCCTCTTTGAGGCCTTCTCCAGATAAGCTCGAGCCTCATCAGCTTGATCATTCCATCCTTTGGCAAACTTATAGGCTGATGGACTCACTCCACTATAGCCAGTGGCAATAGAAGTTGGGGTCATATGTTGTTGTCCCATGACAATCTCAAATGGGCTACGACCCGTCGCTTCATTCTTTTGCAAGTTGAAAGAGAAATGAGCAACATCTAGCAACTTAGCCCAATCTTGCTGGTTGACACTCACATACTGCCTAAGATATAACTCTAGCAAGACATTCATCATTCCGTTTGACCATCCGTTTGAGGATGAAAGCTAGTAGAGAAATTAAGGTCGGTACCCAATAACTTGAACAACTCAGTCCAAAATTTTCCCGTGAACCGAGGATCCCGATCACTGATGATAGATTTGGGCACACCCCAATACTTCACCACATGTTTGAGAAATAAATGTGCGGTTTGCTCGGCTGTGCACTCCTTGGGTGTGGGAATGAAGGTGGCATACTTCAAAAATCTGTCCACGACCACACGTATCCAATTGCAACCTTCTGATGCGGGCAACCCAACTATGAAATCTAAGGAAACACTCTCCCAAGGTCTCTCTGGGATGGGGAGGGTTCAAGTAAGCCGGCAGGTGACTGTTGATCCACTTTGTCTTGTTGGCATACAAGACAAGTCTTCACATATGCTTCGATATCATCCCTCATATGTGGCCAATAATAAGAATCTTCCACAAGAGCAAGAGTCCGATGTATACGTGGATGTCCCGCCCACTTGCTATCATGGCATTATTTCAAGACTTCCTTAGGTTGTCATGTGGTGGAACATAGATTCGCCTTCCCTTAGAGTATATCAAGCCGTTTTCCACCCAAAACCGTCTTGTGTTTCCATCTTTGACAAGAGCTATGATGGTTTGAGCTATGAAATCATGTGCCAATCCTTCATTTATGCATCCCTTCAAGTTGCTTTGAGGTTGACTTATGTCAACAAGTTCTCCTTTTTTACTCAAAGCATCCGCAACAAGATTATCATTGTCAGGCTTGTACTCCAAAGTGTAATCGAACTATGCCAAGAAATCTTACCACCTAGCTTGTTTTGGTGTGAGTTTTTTTTGTGTCTGGAAGTAGCTAGTGGCAACATTGTCGGTCTTGACCACAAATTTGCTCCCAAGCAAGTAATGTTGTCATGTTCTCAGGCAATGCACAACCGCAGACATTTCCTTTTCTTGTACTGTGTACCGCCTCTCAGTATCATTGAGCTTCCTACTTTCAAAGGCAATAGGATGCCCTTCTTGCATCAATACCCCACTAATAGCAAAGTCGGAATCATCCGTATGTACCTCAAAAGACAGAATGGTTGGGAAGTGCCATCACCGGTTCTTCCAAAATTGCCTTCTTCAATCCTTCGAAAGCTTGTTGGCATTTTGAACTCCAATCCCAACTTCGCCCCTTCTTGAGCAAGTCCGTCAATAAAGCGGCTATGGAAGAGTAGCCTTTGATGAACCTTCTGTAATAGTTCACCAAGCCAAGGAAATATCTTAACTCGGTGACTTTGGTAGGTGGTTTCCATTCTTAGATGGCTTGTACCTTGGACTTGTCCATACGAAGATTGCCTTTGCCAATGATATGACCCAAGAATGTCACCTCCTCTTGGGCAAATGAACACTACTTCTCCTTTTTGATATAGAGCTCGTTCTTCTTCAAGGTTTGGAACACTTGTCTTAAGTGATCCACATGTTCCTCCAATGTTTTACTATAAATAACAATGTCATCAAGGTATACAACTACGAACCGATCAAGGTAAGAAGCTAGTACCTTATTCATTAGAGTGCAAAATGTAACCGGCACATTAGTTAAACCAAATGGCATGACTAAGAACTCGTAAGACCCGTACCTTGCAATACATATCGTCTTTGGTTCATCTCCTTCGGCTATGCGGACTTGATAATATTCCGAGCGTAAGTCAAGCTTGGTAAAGTACCTTGCATCACCAAGTTGATCAAAGAGATCCGCAATAAAGTGGAATCGGGTACTTGTTCTTGATAGTGACATTGTTGAGTGCCCGATAGTCAATACAAAGCCATAGGGATCTATCATGTTTCTTTTGAAATAAGACCGACCCACCATATGGAGTTTTGGAGGGCCGGATATAACCAACATCTAGTAAATCCTTCAATTGTCTTCTTAACTCCTCGAGCTTAGGAGGTGCCATACGATAAGGAGCATATGCGGGTGGCTTTGCTCAAATTTCTAACTCAATAGCATGATCCAACTCTCTCCTTGGTGGAAGCTTCTTAGGCAATTCGGTAGGCATAACATCCTTGTACTCCTTGAGAACATCTTGGACGACCTTAGGTGCATTCACCTCTCCATCCATGGGACCTTCGTCTTCCTTGAGGGTAGCCAAGTAAGTAGGCTCATTCCTCTTTACTCCTTTAGAAAGTTGGAGAGTGGACATCATTCTCCCCTTACTTATCTCCCGTACCACGGGCACAACACAAGGTTGTCCCTTCTCCATGATGTACATGGTGTTGGCATATGGGACCATGAACGCTTTCATCATGTCCAAGAAATCTATACCCAAATAGAACTTGTGATCATCAATTGGGGCAATAGTTATGTCGACTTTACCTCGCCACTGTCCAAGCCGAATCTCGGTGTCACGAGCTATTCCTTCAATTGGGAGACTTTTAGCATTGACTCCCTTGGCTTTCAAAGTCTTGTCCCCGATCTCGGTCTCCACGTACATCATTCCATGTGGTTGTTCTTCGACCTTAGCTTGAATGGCACTTAGGAGATTCATTAAGGCGATCCTCCTTTCCTCATTTGCTTCTTCCTCCATGATAAGCGCGACAAGTTTCCTCCGGTTGGGACACTCAAATGCCCGATGGGGTCCATTACATAAGAAGCAAGATATCTTCTTGGGTGATCCATCTCTTTTTTCTTTCCCCTTGTCTTTGGAGTACTTGTGTTCCTTGGAGGACTTCTCTTTGTCTCCCCCACCTTTGCCATCATTACTCGGCCTTTTCCTTGCCCCTTGGCTGAGTCATTTCTCTTGAACTCAATCAATGATTCGGCAGCAGCCATAGTCGTTGCAAGGTCTTGCACACCTCGCCTCTTCAATTCCAACTTGGCCCAACTCGTTAGGCCATCAAGGAAGCTAAACAAAACATCATTTTCTCCCATGTCAGAAATCTCCAAGAGCAACTCCGAGAACTCCTTCACATACTCCCTTATGTGGCCTTCCTTATGTTGAAGGCGAGGAAGCTTGGCCCTAGCTTCGTTTTCGGCATCCTCAGGGTAGAATTGTCTCTTTGAGTTCCTTCGTGAATTCTTCCCAAGTGTCGATGGTGCATAATCCTTTCTTGACATCATCGGACCTTCTGCGCCACCAAACTATAGCAACATCATTTAAATATAAGGAGACACTACGTACCTTTGATGCTTCATTTATTATGCCAACCGCATCAAAGTAGTGCTCCATGTTCCACAAGAAGTTGTCGACCTCCCTTGCACTCCTTGCCACACCATAGGCCTTAGGTTTGGGAG
Organism: Berberis thunbergii; assembly: GCA_003290165.1. Taxonomy (NCBI): domain Eukaryota; kingdom Viridiplantae; phylum Streptophyta; class Magnoliopsida; order Ranunculales; family Berberidaceae; genus Berberis; species Berberis thunbergii. Next base: position 16,289 of record QNQO01001591.1, read on the forward strand.
CTTCGACTCTGTGGGTGATTGTCCCTAGTGTAGTCCCACCATTAGCTACCGCAGCCATACACACACTGAGTTGAGTTTTTAGCTTCTCAACTCTTTCCCTGTAAGCATACATCTCCGCATCTTTGGCAACAATTTGGGCTTCAAGAGACTCGATCTTCTTGGACACCATGTCCACTACTGTGTTCAAGGATCCTTGCATTTCTTTCCGGAGCTCTTGGTCCTCCCCATTGGAGGCTTGCCCCTCGATGCGTTGGTCCATGTCTTCGACTTTCTCTCTCAAGTCGGACATAGTGGCACACAACTTAGCTAACCTTTCATCCATTGCAACGATCATGTCCTTCAACTTGTCCTTTCGGACTTTTCCACCTTTGTCATTGTTGCCAATTGCTAGGTTGTTGACCTCTGATGACATTCTCTTGTGTAGAATGATTTCACCAACCTTGCCAACCTGGCTCTGATACCAACTGTCACGGACTTTCTTTTCACAAGTACTTCCCGTGCGGTACTAGCAAACTTTATCCCGAGTCATCAAAGAAAGCTAGTCAACCTTGCTCACAAAAGACTTACTTAGACTTTGGAAAACTAAGCAAGCTAAGAACACACAAGAGAGCTTAAGAGAACTAAAACTTGTATTGCTTGAATTCTCTGAGGTGATTACAACAAATGAGGATGTAGCCTATTTATACAACTTCACCTCCTCAATGGACGGTGGTGATCAATTTGATCTAACGGTCTAAAATGAGCTTCTACACACTTCCTTAGAAATATCTAAGGACTAAATCCTATGGAACTTTATGGGAGGTTCTAGAGAACCCTCTCTAGAACAATGCAAAATACTCTATATTATGTACACTTGCCAACCTCACTTGGCTAGCCAATAAGATAATTGTGACACAAAGCACATGCCATTCTCTCTACCCTATAGTACATATCTTCCATAAAACAAACTTTGCTCATCTCATAAAGTTGCCACCCCAATCCCCATTTCACTCCTCTCAAATCATTCACATTTTGAGTTGCATTTGAACTTTTTTTTTTTTTGTAAGTTTCTTTACTTAAGTTCTTCTCAAATAAGTTCAATCGTTTTGAACCTTAAATTGCTTTCATCCTAAATATTTGCCATCTTGAAAAAGGGAGCATCTCATAGGGTTTAGGGTCACTTAGATCTGGTGAACATATTCAATGGTTTTGCTTTTTGGACACCTAAAAATATTTGTAAGCAAGGATTGTGATTTTGTTTTTCGAAGTTGATGTTAATGTTAAGTTGAGACCTCCAAAAAATGAAATATTTCACAAAATTTAGTGAAATCACAGTCCTTGGCCATAAGAAATTAATGTTATGTTTCATTGAAGCCTAACCATTTCAATTAAATTTCTTAAGAGAAACAAAAGTTGTTTACAATATATTGCCGGACTAGGAATTGATTAATTCCAATTTGATTTTTGAAAATTTAACATTATTGTATTTATAATTTTATATTGTGCTAACTGCCCCCATTGCCTACTGTTTAAGCATGGTAAAGCTCTTTGACTTTCATTTTACCTTTTTTTTTTTTTTAATTATAATCTCTAGTGGGGAGGGGCAGCTATGGGATGTCAGACCTTTATTACTTGAAAAAAATTCTTATACAAACTATCGGGGGTACATGACGACTTTACCCGGGAAATAAAAATCCAATTGGACAAGCATCATAAAAACTATGAAAATCAATAGCCTAGTCCAAAAGAGGCATAAATCATTTTACCTTATTTTATTAGCCACTCTTCATTGAAATGTTTTGACTTCATATTTTTATTTTTATATTTTTCAATAAAGGTGCTTTCAACATTTTGTAATCATTTTCAATATTAATTCAACTTTCACAATTTTAATTTATTTGTGATTAGGATTACATAATGCTTACAATTGTCACTATATTGGTGTGAATGGAGCCACAATTTTTTTGTTGTCAACATTTTATTAATGATTTCCATTATATAATTCCAAGGTACCACGCAATCTTGTAAAAAATTAATACAGTTTACCTAATATCTTCCTGTTAACATCAAAACCTTCTGAGTATCCACCCTCATTTTGTTCCCCATTTTCTAAAAAATTTAAGATAAAATTATGTTAGTTGCATTCTCTCACGAATCTAAATAACCCCATATTACTAGTTTGTAATGTCAAATTGTCATTTATTCTAAAAACCTAAGTTGCATTGGTGTCCATGGACTAGTAAATTGAATCTCCAAGATTTTCGCACTAGAGGGTCTAACACTATGTTAGAGAAGGCAAACCAATCTAGCACATATCAAGTGTCGGGGTCCATGGATTGGTAAATTGAATTTCCAACCTTTTTGCAGTAGAGGGTTTGATACCATGTTAGAGAATGCATACCAATCTAGCACATATCAAGCGTTGGGTCCATGGATTGGTAAATTGAATCTCCAACCTTTTCACATTAGAAGGTCTGATACCAAAAGGGCAGACCAATCTAGAACATATCAAGCGATGGGGTCAATGGATTGGTAAATTGAATCTCCAACCTCTTCGCACAAAAGGTCTAATACTATGTTGGAGAAGGCAGACCGATTTAGCACATATAAATCATCGGGGTCCATAAATTCGACTCCCTTCTACTCTTCAGCTGAGCTATCAAAGGCCAGGCTACCATACTATACCCCCGTCCAAACTTCCTATAATACCAGTGAGACCCAAAAACCCACGTAATTCAGTAAGAGCCTTTGGTTGTGGCCATTCTAATATAGCTTGAATTTTCAATAGATCCATGGCAACACCCTTCATTGAGATGATATGTCCCAAATAACTCAACTTTGAGCATCCAAACTCACATTTCTTCTGGTTAGCATATAACTGATGTCTCTGTAATAACTCCAATATTGTTTCCAAATGCTCAAGATGTGCTTCAATTCCTTTGCTATAAACCAGTATGTCATTAAAAAATACAAGCACAAACTTACGCAAATAAGGCCTGAAGATGGAGTTCATCAGTGCTTGAAACGTTGCCAACGCATTTGTAAGACCAAAGGGCATTACTAGAAATTCATAATGCCCCTCATGTGTACGAAAATCAGTCTTTGCTTCATCCCCTTTTTGATGTCGAATCTGATGATAGCCTGATTTAAGGTCCAACTTGGAGAAAATATCTGCTCCATGAAGTTCATCTAACAATTCGTCGATGATAGGAATTGGAAACCGATCCGGCATTGTCTGTTTATTCAGTGCACGATTGTCCACACAAAAGTGCCACCCTCCATCTTTCTTCTTAACTAACAGTACTGGACTAGAGAAAGGACTTACACTATGATCCCCGCATCCAACATCTCAGATATCAACTTCTCAATTTCATTCTTCTGAAATTGAGGGTAACGATAGGGATGCACATTGACTGGGCTTGATCCTTCGTGCATAACAATAGAATGCTCGTACCATCTTTTTGGAGGCAACCCTGATGTTATTTGGAAGACGCCTTCATATCTTTTCAAAACATCCAACAATACCGCTGGTGTCTCTGAGACCTTTCCTAATGGTACCGACATATTTTCCAATTCCACCAAGTACCCCTGTCCTTCCTGCTTGATAGTGTGTAACATAGTTTTTACTGAAACCAAACTCTTCCTTAATGAGGGATCGCCCTGGAGAGTGAGAGTTTCAGACCCAACTCAAAAACGCAAGCTCTGTTCTTTCCAATTTATTGAGATGGTTCCCCAAGTCTCTAACCATTGAATTCCCAGTATGACATCTGAACTGCCAAATCCTAATGGAAGGAAATCCTCCATAATTTCTATCCCTTGTAACATCAACCGCACCCCTCGACAAACCCCACTTCCTTGGACTGAATCACCAGATCCCATGGTCACCCCATCCCGTAGCCGTAATTGGTAACTCCACATGTTCCACCACTTTTCGAGAGAGGAAATTGTGCGTCGCCCCACTGTCTATCAGAACCACTACTGGCTTTGCAATCTCTCCCTTGATTTTCATCGTCTTTGGAGTTGTTAGACCCACAACTGAACTCAAAGATACTTCCACTACTTGGCTAATCTCAGCTACTTCCAACTCTTTTTGTTCCTCCATCTCCTGAACTCCTTCTTCCTCCATTTCCCCTTCCTTCTGTGTAATAAGTACACTGACCTTTTTCCTTTTGCAGCGATGACCCGGAAAGAATTTATCGTCACATCTGAAGCATAATCCTTTCTCTCGCTTCCCTTGGTATTCGACATCAGACAACCTTCTAGTTTCTCCTATCTAGAACGAATCTCTCTAGAATTCTTTGGAATTTCCTGCTTGGCGATGGTTGTAGGAATCTTTGGCGAGAGACTTGTCGAAGTCTCTAGAGGATGCGTTTAAGGGATGCCCTAATGGGCTCTGTTCATTCGGCTTTGGTGCAACCCTGGCCCAATTGGAAGTATATTTGAGGCCAATCTTGTTAAACCGGTTAAAGCCTGTTTCTCCTATACTCTTTGGGCTAACTCCATAGCCCGACCCAGTTGACCCGACTCCAACATTCTCACTTCCACTTGAACGAAAGGCTTCAAGCCATTGATGAATTTGCTCAAGTAAACCTCTTCCGCCATGGTTTCCAAAGGAGCTGCCAGTGTCACAAACTTTCGGCGGTAATCCGCCATTGAACCCTCTTGCTGAAGAGCAAAAAATTGGTCGCACAAGGACCCCTTTTGGTTTGCTCGAAATTTTTTGATCAATAACCCTTTTAGTTCTTCCCAAAATAGAATCGATCTTCTTTTACTCTCTCATTGATACCATAGCAGTGCATCTGTTTCAAAAGAGATTACTGTCGCTTCAATTTTTTCTTCATTAGTGTATCTTTGCAAAGAAAAATCGCTCGGCCTTCGAGATCCAGCCATCTGGATTTGATCCCTCAAAGATGGGCATTTCCAATCTTCTGTGCTTTTCTGTCAAATTGAAACCCCTGTGAAGAAGATCCTTCGCCACCCATACCATTTGGACTCTGTGTCTCTACATTGTTTGGAGGTATTTGATCCTTCACTGTGGTAAAGAAGTTTTTAGAGCCTCCTCTTGCATTTTCATCATTTGTGTCATTCTTTGCATCATTTCTTGAAAATCCTCTCTTAGCAAACCTACTTGTCCTTGAACAACTTCTTTCATGGCCTCAATTCTTGCATTAGCACTTGATCCTGTATTTTTTCCAGCAATTTCTCCTTAGAATCGAGTTGCTATGATACCAGATTTGTTATGATCTGCAGGTTGGAGCAAATCAGATCAGGAATACTTGTAGTAAATTGCTGAAAGATCCTTGCATAATGAGGGGCTGATAGGCTAGAACAGAGAAATCAAAGCAAGAATACAAACAAGAACAATTCACACTGGAGAAATGAAAGCTGCAAAATGAAATGTAGTGTATTGAATGTAAGGCTATTCGAGATGCCTTAATCTCCTAAGATCAATTGCTCAATGTACATTTGATTACAGAATGAATGAATCATGTTTCTCCTGTTCTCCTCTTATTTATAGAAGTATCTCTACTTGATCCTCAACTCACCCTGCAACCACTTACACAACACAGAGCACTAACAACAACTTGCAACTAACAATGCACAATACATAGCAACTAACAATATAGCAACTTGCACTATGACTACTTGGATTCACTCACTCTTTCTTCTTGTATACGTAAACCTTCACTACACCAAAATGCTCGTTTAGCTACGGGGAGGTGGCCACGGCTCTAAGCCGTTGGTTTATTTGCCACGGCTATAAACCGTGGATAGTGTGGCCAACGGCCAAAAACCGTGGCTAAAAAAATAGTTAGCCACGGCTCTAAACCGTGGGTGCATTAGCCACGGCCAAAAACCGTTGCTATATTGTGCAACGGCCAAAAACTGTTGCTAAATTAAATCGCTTTGCACGTGCCACGCTCCTGCGAGTGAGAGATTTGGAGAGTGCATGATTTCGCGCTCTGGCGAAAATTTGGGGAGAGTGATTTCACGCTCTGGCGAAAAAAATTGGGGAAAAAATTTGGCGGAATTTTCTTTTGCTATTTCGACCAAGATTTCGACCTAAATCAGACATAGGTTTGGCGCAGAGGAGAAGAAGGACGAACTGAAGAAGAAGATGAAGAACCGCAGCAGATTCTCAGATCCAGCGAGAGCTTCAGATCCAGCGAGGAGCTCTCTGCCCTGATCTCAGATCCAGCGAGCAGTTCTCTGCCCTGATCTCAGATCCAGCGAAGAGGAGGGGTTCCAGCGAGGAGAAGAGATTCTCGCCCTGCTCTCAGATTAGTTCAGATCTCCTTCCAGGTAAGATGTTTCAGTTCCACTTAGTTATTTGCTTCTTTGAATTGGTGAGAGTTGTTTCCGCCATTCACACAAAAATTGTCTTGCACATAATTAGATTAAGGTCCAACACCACCACCACCACCACCACCACCACCCTTATTTCTCAACTCTCACCAACCATGAAATGTACCAAGCACAACTAGATAACCACAACACTGCCGAGGAAAACCATTTTGTTGCTTGCAATCCCTCACTCCCTCAAGTGTCTGAAGATGGGGTTACAATGTCTGTGTTCAAACCTGGTGTCTTTAATTTATTTTACCTTTTGTTTTTTGTATTTTTGGGGTTCCTATCATCATTTCATTCATTCATTCATTTTTCCATGATGTTTTTTTTAATACAATTGTTGTTTCTTCAAATCAGCTCAAGTGAACCATAGAAGCAAGTATGGGTAATTGTTGTTTCTTCAAATCAGCTCAAGTGAACCATAGAAGCTCAACAACTTTAACTTCCTCAACTCCAGGTACTCGAACAATATTTTTTTTTTGCAATAATTGATCTTTTCTTTTAATGGAGTCTCTTAAGTTTCAGTTTTTGTTGATGGGTTTTTCTTATTTTGCTTAGATTCTGTGTTTTTGTGTTAATATCTATATGAGGCAATGGGGTTTTGGTATAATTTTATTGGATCTTTTACTCAAATAGAAATCCATTTAAAAACTAAACTTTGTTGTAATTATGTGTGTTAATGGTGTTTTAGGACCTCAAAATTGTCAGTTTTTATCTCAAATTGAACTGGGATCTTCTTCCTCTTGGAATCCAAACAATATCCATTATGTCATTTCTTGAACATGTTCCTTAAGTTTCAGAATCTTTCACACCAAGTCCCTTAATTAATAATCTGTTTTAGTTTTGTGTTAAAACATCAAAAGCTCCAGCTTGACTCAAAAACACCGGATGGCATTTTTTACAACACTTATTCATATGAAGTCTCATTTGTACAATTAGTATGTGGACAGAACCCATTTCTATCCACTTGCAAGTGCCTATCTCTTCGAGATGTTGTGCCTTTTACAAAAAAAAACAATTCTCAAGGAGTGTTGATTCAGAGTCTTGTTTATGTTGAGAAGGTAAGCCTCTTTGTTTTGAGAAGAAGACCGAAAGAAGGTAATTTGAACATTTTTCTTTTGTTTCTGTCATTGCATGGTGTAGATTCTCTTCTTCCTATCATGTTGTAGATCAGCTTCATATTGCTTTAAATTGTGGTTAATTTTGTCAGTCATGATTTGTACTTTCTGCCACTATGATTGCCCTTTTAATCTGAGTGAGTTTTGAAAATATAGGATCCAAGTATAAAGGAATTAGCTCACCAAAGAAAAGGCTTTATATTGAACCAGGTACAATATTTAACATTTCCATCCCTTGTTTGAAATGACACAAAATGGTTGTCTATGAATTTTCATTTTGGCGCAATGTATGATGTAGCTTCTTCGAAGGAGTAGTGGATTTAAAAAAGTTTCTGCGACTCACCAACCAAACACCTATGGAATTTGGATGTGGAGCGAGCCCTTAAGAAGTGATGTTCTTTATGGAACTGAAAACAATGTCTTACTTTTGGATAGTGAAATTGGTGCTTACGATGAGGGGATGGTTAGTTTTCATCTTTGTATTAGTGTGGGTTTTATTATTTTAGGACTTTATTGGCAGTTGAGAATAAATTTTGGCTTTTCTCCTTGCAGGGTGGATACAATACAGAGATAATCTCAATGTCTATCTTGTTATCTTGCATGTTTATCTACAATCAGGTGTGTGACCTTGTTCATTTTAAAACTTAGCAGATTAGGCAGGTGTGTGACCTTGTTCATTTTAAAACTTAGCAGATTAATCAGGTGTGTGACCTTGTTATCTTGCATGTTCATTTTTAAACTTAGCAGATGGCATGACTCCTTGTTTTGTTCTTGTTGAATTGCCATCTAGTCAATAAGCTTAAGCTGTTAGAGCAGGCAAATCTAACACGTCAAACAATCAGGGTCATGGACAATGTGTGGACTGTGGAGTGGACTTTGGTCCTTGTAGTTCTTTCATTCTATAACTGTCTTATTTTGCTCAGATGGGTGATTTTAATGAAGCTGCACTTGACCATCTTTCCATTGTCACTGACATGATTAAGCATGTTCTTATGCGAGCATCTGGTGAGATGACTACATGATTAACCATGTTATGCAATTAGATTTATTTTCGAATATGATATATTTGTTCAACCTATTCCGCGCAGGATTTCTATCTAGACTTAGTAGAGGATAATAGCAAAATAATGCCAAATGATTACCTCGAGCTAGCCTTGATGCCTGCTCAACAATCTGGTGGAAAAGATGCAATTGCCAAAAATGAGGTCTAGAGTGGGATAATACTTGCAACAATTTAATCATTTATGTTTTGATCTGTTTATCATGCTTAATTTGTATCCAAGTTTTGAATAACAGGGCTTGGCTTCTTAATATCCCTGTCAAGTACTAAATATATTATTGTTATCCGTATTCAAGTTATTAATTTGTTTTTTTAATATGTATATTAGATCCGGGATTATATCCTCACACTCTTTCGAGAACGAGAATGCTTTGCCTTAGTGCGACCTTTGAATAATGAAAATAAACTACAGCAACTTGATCAGCTCTCCGTGGGTTTCATGTTTGTCGACAGCGCAACATAATACACAATATCCTGGAAGAATATGAGAGCCGACAGCGCAAGGTAAATCATTGCGCAAATTCTATTCTATTTTGTTTTTGGGGGTTGCCTTAATCATTGGAAGCATCACTTTGCAGATTGAAAAATTGGAAGCCGACGACAGAGAATTGAAAAGTGTTTAGCTGAGATAGATAATTTGAAGGTGAGATATGTTATATGTTAATTCTGCTACTTTTCTATAATTAGTGATCAGTTAATTTCTTTAATGGCATTTCATCATTTATGTTTGCTGTATTTTCATGTTGTGTTACAGACTGCACTTGCAAGTGAGCACTATCTTGGAAACAGAAGTGAGCACTATCGCCATTGTTGCAGTAGACATGGTGAGCTTAGTGAGCTAAAGAATTGTGATTGTGACTTTGTCAGTGAGTTCTGGTTTGCAAATTCTTCTCATTTGTTTGGTTGGCATTTGTATTTGCATACTCTCTCTGTTATAAATTTGATGCCTAACCCCTCTTAAACTAACAAACAACAACGAAAATGTCAGCTTTAGTGGAAGAAAGCGGCTCCCTCGTGAAATTTATTTTTCTCCAACTTTTGATAAGGGAGAAATTTAGAGTTTTAAGAGACCCCTAGCTCATTGATCAACTTCAGTAGTGTAGATGGAACAATAGCCATTATCAGTGTCTTGCAAGTGAGAGAAACCTCATGTCCATATTTTCCAAAAACTTTTATGTAGGTTAAGGAAAGATTGAATAATTGTTATAGAAGTGAAAGCACAACACAACTTGAAGTTAGCAAGCCATGTCAGAAAGAAAGTTGTGTTGCCTCCAAGTTCCAAGGGATGTTGTTGCTGCTTGAATGTTTACACCTCTATAACTTAATTTGAGAATGTAGGGGTCCTCCTATGTTCTCAAATAATTGTGGTTTCTGGTAACTCTCCACCATAAAAGAGATAAACAGTGAATGCTTTGTTGTAGCATGTTTCAGTTTTAATGTCTAGTTGTTGAAATTCAAGGATAGTTTATAATGTATGAATAATTTTGGTTTATGAAGGTTAAATTGCTTTCTAAGGATTGGGTAGGATGGATTATGTTGATTGGGTACTTGTATGAAGAATCATCCTTTATAAGATCTGGCTGAACCAGTTGTGGAGTTTTTTGTAGTAAAGAATTTTTTGCTAGCATTCAGTTGGAGAAATTATTAGTTCTAAAATTGAGTTAGCTCTTTGGCTTTGCTAGCTACTGCACACATTCGGATATGTGTCCAACTTAGGCAACACTAGTAATGTGGTTGCTATAGTTTGGTGGGATTTCTATCTAGACATGTTTGTGCATGTAGGCACTAGGCACATATTATGTTATAATACATTATGATATTTCGTATTCTGTTGTCAAAGGTCCAGGCATAATGGCCATTCACTAGTTTAGACGGGGAGGAAGTAGTTTAGACGGGGAGGAAGTAGGCACATATTAGATGTCAGTATATGCTTCTTCACATTTTCCTCAGTCCTAAACCCTTACCATTCAACAATCAATAGAATATAGAAATGAATGACTGACAATTTGACGTTCTACAAAAATGCAACTGGCATAAGATTGAACTAATGTGTGTCCTTTTTAGTTTAGAACTTGTTCCTTGTTTAATCCATCTATTACCCTTCCTGGATTTATTGTATTCTACCACATACATGCCTAAATTTCTTGCACCTTTCTTTATATATGCGAATATGTCTCTGAATTCGCTCTGTTATATTTCTTGCAGTTGATATATAGACCTAATACTGGAGAGATTCTTGGTGTTCATATCTTCGGGATGCATGCTGCAGATCTTATTCATGAAGCATCTAATGCTATTGCCTTGGGTACACGTATCCGGGTTCTCTTTGTGACCTAAATTTGAGCAAAGACCGTCAATTCCTAAGCAAATTAGTAAAAGATACATCACTTGAAAACTTTTTGCAGAAAAGTCTATATCTGGATTCCTTGATCATCTGAACTTTGTGACACTTATTTGTTTGTATGTACTTTGAAAGTAATAGTATTTCGTCTTTCTTGAGATCAGATGCATTTAGGGATTTTTGTCGCACATACTTCCAGGAAGCTAGTATCCATTCCTACAATGTGCTATGTCATGCTTCAATAATTGTCATAGCTGAATAAAATGTTCACTGCTCACTTGGCAAAAGGTGAGTATACTGGTGCAAATTGTGCTAAATTAGTACATATTACAATTCTTTGACTAGAATATGCTACTAGGCATGATTCACTTCGGTTTAGACCAATCATTCTAAAAATGGGCATGCCTCTGAAAACTTATTGTATAATATTTCAGCTGCTTCAGTAATTGCTTCTCCCTATTGTTAGACTTTTTATCCTATACTGACATTCAGTTTGGTATCTGTTTCGGGTTATCGAGTTGACAAGATCATTGAGATGGCACACCAAAGGCTAACAACAATCATTATTGGTGGTTGTACATGTGTGTTGAAATTAATATTTATTGTTATTAATTTTAATCAAATTAATATTTCGGGTTAATCAAATTACTCTTCTAATAAGCCTGAAGGTCCAGTAGGTGTGACAGTGATACACCTAACTTATTGCAAAGTTTGCACGTGACAAACAATTAGATCTTAAACTTTTTGGCGTAAAAATTGCTAAAACATGAACTTACAGACAAGGCTTGAACCTTCAAGACAAGCTTGATTTTTTTTCTTCTTCTTGTGACTAAAATTAGTACTAGTGATCTACAGACAGAAGTAAAATGTCCTCACACTTGTACCTGAAGTTGGTTCCTGGACATGGGTCTGCTTAGAAGTGATCTTTTATATCCGTTTCCAATGTAGATATTTATGCATCTGTTACTCCTCTCATGCGTCTTCTTTGTTGTCACTGATTTTTTTAATGATTTTCAATCTTTCACATGTTTCTATTGGTCTAATCTGCTCAGCATATTTAGTGATTGCTAACTGTTGGTAACACATTTGTTCCAACCTTTCTTTTCTGGCTTGTGGTAGACCTGCTGCTCTTAGTCAAAGCATGGCTGTATATAAGAAGTCCATTGTTACCTTCAAAGAGGTATTCCTTATCAATTCTTCTATACCCTGTTTTATCCCTTTCAGGATGTAACACTACATGATCTGGATGCGGTAAATGCTCGACCACAAGGTGATCATCCAATTATTGTAGACTGCTCATTTGTTGTTTTGTTGCTTGTACATTTGAATTTGCATTTGCATTGATGAAGGATGCCTTTCTCCATTCAGTTAGGTGCTATTCAGTTATAGATTTTTCCTCAAGCAAGACTTACTACATTCATATGGGTTCATATTTGGTGTAATGCCTTTGAAAAAAAAAATCCTTTGATGAACTCTTCTGAGGATGGTCAGTTGTATGTCCTGTTCTGGTTTGCATGTTTAGGCATTTCCGAGCGGATTTTTATGAATTAATGAATGGTTCCTAGAATGTTCTTGTGCATCAGTGATTTGAGTTTTTGGTGTCCTATGAAGATCATAAGAGTATTACAGTAGTTTAAGTAGATTGTCCTATCAGAGCCTTGCATAATCAGTATACGTTGCCTGGAGTGAGTTCAGTGGCTTTATGAACACTATCAGTTTATTGATCACAATGTTTATTTTTTGATTGTTTGGTCCATTTTTTTTCATAGGGTCATGGCCCAATCCAAGTTAGATATGTCGATGGAGAACGAGAACGTCTCGGTAATTGCTTGTTCCTTAGATATGCCCAATCCAAGTTAAATGCTTGTCAAAATCAAACTCACGGGGTATACACGTCGATTCATAAGGTTTGCATGATCCATGCCATCAGAGGTTTACATGGAAAACTTATTGAGAAGGCTTGCTCAGAATAGAGAGGCAGCAAGGAAAAGCAGACTCAGAAAGAAGGTTTATTTGTAGTGCATGTAGATAGATGATCAGTAGCCAATGATGAATTGTAAATGTTGCTGCTGTAATGAATTGCTTGAAAGCAATTGTTGGAATTTGCTGATCATAGGTTGTAAATGCTATTTTTAAATTTAATAAAAAGTCATATTAAATTTTATTTATTTGATGCACGTGCTGAATTATACTTACCCATAAGATGTAATTAAAAGTCATTTGATAGCAAAAAAAAAAAAAAAATTACTATTCACGGCTTAAAACCGTGGCTAAAAGTTTAGCAACGGTTTTAAGCCGTGGCAAGTCTGGCCACGGTTTTAAGCCGTTGCTAAACTTGCCACGGCTTAAAACCGTTGCTAAACTTTTAGCAACGGTTTATAACCGTGGCTAAAGCATCAACCGTCCTGAAAATAAAACCGTTGCTAATGGGGGTTTTTGGTGTAGTGCTTATAGGAGGCCTATCAGGCAACAAGAGGAAACATTTGAGACAAGCAATCTATCAAAAGAACATAAAGAAAGTTTTTGACAAACTTCATAGAATATAATTTTCTGACAAGTAGACGAGCGAGCAATTCGAAAATTTTGAAAAGAAAAAAAGGGAAGAAAGCACAATAAAAGAAAATAAATAATAAAAATACTTGGATCAACCGAACAGTTAGTCATGATAAAGGTCTCCATAAGTTATCAGTAGTCAGTAATGTTTACGCGTGAATGAGGTAAGAAACTAAATGTTACCTGAGCACAGACCATGGTAAGTGCCTCACACTGAGTAGGATTAACCTTTCCCTGAAAACAAAAGCCAACGGCTCTTAGATCAAGATCAAACACTGGCTACTCGCAAATGATCAGGAACATGAAAGGGATGGAAACAGGATAACAAATATCAAAGGCTCTAGAAAAAGGATATACAGGCATGATACTGCTTCCTGGCTCATTTTCAGGTAGAATAAGTTCACCGAGGCCGCAACGTGGACCACTGGACAAATAAACCTCGGAATTATAGTTGGAAAAAATAATAATTAGCAATAATAACAACAGCGGTATAATAAAAATATGAAAATACCTTCCTAGAAGACGAATATCATTTGCAATTTTCATAAGAGAAGCAGAGACTGTGTTTAAGGCTCCACTGGTTTCAACAAAAACATCATGTGCAGCCTGGTCAGATGAATATTGACAACCAATTAGAGAATTACAAATACAAATAACAATATCCACTTATTCCTATGCTAAAGGAAATGAGGACAGATCTGATAGAAGTTAACCAGTGCTTCAAACTTGTTTTCGGCCGTAACAAAAGGTAGGTTAGTTTCCTCAGCTACTGCTGCGGCAATTTTTACATCAAACCTGAAAAATAAATACAGATGGTTTGAACTTCATACCAGCCTAAAAATCCTGACAAATATACATACCACAAGTAAGCTGTGAAAGAAACCTTTGATCATATTTCATATACATCTATGGAGAAATCAGAAGAGACATTGCCTTCACTATCTGAGCTTTGCAGTTCAAAGTGTTTTCTAAACAGAAATCTAAAATTATTTGCAAAGTTTTCATCTCACAAGGTTTTCTGTTGATAAGATAATACCAATTAAAACTTTAATAATAAAATAAAATAAAAAGCCTTTGTGTGAGTAAAAAAAAATCCATAACATGAGTTTATGATCCCAGTTTCTCTGAATTTTTTAACGGGTTAGTCAAAAAGGTTACTAAACACACAAATGTGTGCAACAGGCAAGAGCTTAGATGTACCGAAAGGAGAAACTAGTGAATTTTGTTTTGTCCTTCATTATTAAAATTTTATTGTTTCAATTTTTAAGCCGAATTTTTTTTTGAATGTGTTCGAAGGTCATTTTCAGAAACAATGGCAATACATGAAGAACAACATTTGACATAATCTCTACAATGTTGAATAAGATCAAGGAAGCAAACACTATTCGGAAAACTTGTCATATCTGTGTCCGACACATATCCGACACTCACTCAACACGACTTTGACATGTGTCGGACACTTGGTCAAGTATCGGCAGGTGTCAGAAACATGGTCAATGTGGTCAACGTGTCGGACATGCTTTGATAAACCCAAAATTTAGTCGGGACTTGGCAACCGACTTCGTTTTATTTTTTACTCTGAAATATGTGCAAATAATCACATAATTTAATGGTTGTTGATCCATCTGAAGTGAATGACTATTTCAATTGAGATTCAAGATAAATAGGGCAAAGAGCTACTAAAGTATAGAGATAGTCTATTTTTTTCTTACTTTGCTTCTTTTCTCCTCTATTTCTTCTCTACTATTTTTTTCTCTACTTTGTTTTTTTTCTTACAACAGAGTGTCAACCTTCTTCTCCGCCTTTGCACCTCTTCTTCT
Source organism: Berberis thunbergii (assembly GCA_003290165.1). Classification (NCBI taxonomy): domain Eukaryota; kingdom Viridiplantae; phylum Streptophyta; class Magnoliopsida; order Ranunculales; family Berberidaceae; genus Berberis; species Berberis thunbergii. The sequence continues at coordinate 31,508 of QNQO01001591.1, forward strand.
TCTCCATGTTTTTCCTTTTTCGTATTTTTCGACTTTTTTCTACTTGCAACAAAGATGAAGACACTCTAGAAAGACACTTTATTAGATTATTGTCTACGTTTATATGACACATTAAAAACATTAGTATGACGTGCCAACGTTTCCCCGAGTTATAGTTTTTGAAAAATTGTCGAGTCGGCCTGTCGTGTCCATGTCCGACACGACACGCATGTCCGCATCCTTGAATAAGACTGTGTCGCAGCTGTAATTATGTTTTGTGGCAGAGAATAAGGAAACTAGACAATGGTAATTGTTTTGTGCAGCAGAAGAAATAATGGAACAAAAGAAAATACAGGAACATAATGAAGAAATACAGGTTCAACGCATATTAAGTATCTAAATACATGATGGAAATTTAACTAAATGGTGTTAAACTAGTATAAGAAATAATCAACAAAAGAATGTTATAGAATATTTTGCAACTAATAAAGGGCAAGAAGTTAATTTATATAACTATCCCAGTATATGCTTGGAAATTCATCTAAACAGTGTTAAAGTCAACTAGAATAAATGAACACAAGAAATTAGATATAAGCAGATACAATGATCATGGCATAAGGATTCTAAGCTCACATACCCCTTCTTGGTGTTCAATCCAGTTCCTACAGCAGTACCACCTTGTGCAAGCTGCTCAAACATCAAATTTCAAGTCTTAAAACTCTTAACAAGAAGAAAACTATATGCACGCTATATGGATATGTTTCCTACCTGATACATACGGGGCAGAGTATCCGTTACACGACTAATTCCGTACTTCACCTGTTAGCAAAACAATACAGGTTCAGAAGCAACTCCTGGAGTATAAACTCTGCTGTTGTAGATTACCGATGACATCGTATACAAATATCACTTCTTGTGGAACTAATAGTTTTACTCTACAAATACAGAAAACTATTCTTTCACTGATCCTACACTCAAGACCCCACTTCCTATATTAAAATCAACATTATCCATGCATTCTTTTTTCGCTAATATTCGAAAATAACTCCTTAATAAACTATTACTTAACTTACCAGGTTTTAGTTTATCTCTTGCTCGTTTGGCTATTGAAGTCCCAAATAGCCCAGTTGAATCTCGATAAAGGCTCAAATCATGTCCAACTTGAACACAATCATCTTCATTAGGCATAAGCCTTTCTATACATGAAAGAAGCCCCACTTTAAGTTCTTTATTTCCCTCCATATGATCCCAAGTGCTCTTGAAATATATGGATGGGTTCAGATAAAAGCCAGCTGAAAAGAGAAAAAAAATTAAAATTAGTTATTATCTTTAACTTAAAAATAAAGAAATGACTAAATGTAAAGTTTGACTTTAATACCTGCATGCAAAGGATGATGTAGCTGGTCATTCCACCTCTGGTCTATAATTTTCCAAACTAAAGTAATAAACCTATTATTTTCGTTAAGGTTCTTTGCTATTTGCTTTATCTATATATAGCCTCATAGATATAACCCATACAAGGCTTTTCTTCCGAATCCACTAATCTCAGCACATCCACTAATGGAGCAAGCACTTTGCAAGAAAAATGAATATTTTGCCAAAACTCATTACGCGCCACTATATTTTCTATCCTCTTCCCTTCGGGGTTAGACGAGAAAGAACTATTCCTCCACTGTTCTGAAACAAACAAGGTTTGCACATGACACCTATTCTCCCAAATGCTTTGCAAGGTGTAATATGATGTGGCAAACCTAGTTACACAAGATCTGTGCAACTCTCGGTTGTTCGTCAGCATTCTCATCATATTCAGGACTCGCCCATGATTATAAATGTACACCACAACTGCTCTAGCTTCGGGCAAAACCTTCCGTATCTTATCTAGCTTATTACCAAAATCCTGTAGGATCGAGTTAATACAATGGCAGCACACGATGTCCAAAAAGATGGGGATGTTGCCTCTCTAGCTCTGCACCCGCGGCCTTAAAATTAGAACCATTGTCGGCAACAAACTACAAAATAAAATTATTAACATTTTAAATTAGAACATGATTGATGACTTGGACTAGTTCAAATAGTACAGTGGTCAATAAATATTTCATTTGAATACGCAATTATAAATTACCTGAATAATGTTCTCTTCCCCTACATCCTCAATGACTTCATTCATCATCCCAACAATCAGTGCGAAATCTTTCACATGTTCTGAAGCATCAATAGACTTCAAAAATATTGTTCCATCTGGACAATTAACTAGAAAATTGATTAAGGAACGACCCTTCCCATTTGTCCAAAAATCTGACATTATTGGGCATCCATATGTTTCACATTTGCTCCTAAAGGAATTGACAAATAACTTTGTCTCTTTCAGCATATCTCTCAATAATGTCACTCGCATATTGTAGTAACTTGTTGCCAGCATTCCTAAAAAATAAACAATAAAAAATTTGTATTTAATTGAAACTTAGAAAGTTAGAAGTAATTAAATAGTTATAAACTTTAAATATTTACCTTTTCCATATTGTCCAATGGTGTAGATCGTATTTTGGAACTTTGGCGTGCGCACAGCATTAAAAGGCAACCCAACGTCATATGCACAATCCGCTATAGCCATCCAAGCCTCATTCTTCAACTTCTCCTTGTAAGGATTGTTCTTATCCAAATCTGCTTGCTTGAGTTTGTTAAAATTGGTCATCAACATAGTATCAAGTGGACCTCTAACATTACTAGGAGGAACAACTTTTCTCTTCTTACCACTACTTCCACTTCCACTTCCAATTCCAATGCCACTAATTGTTTGTTGTTGGTGTTCGACATCATTAGATTCATCATCATCTCCAATCTCTCCACCTAACAAAGCACCATTGTTGAGAATATGCGCAACTCTAGACTTCTCAAAAAAAAAAATTGTTTCATTTAATGCTGCCATGCATTTCATTGTCACATCACTTGGTACACTTTGACATTTTGACACATTCTCTGGCTTTCATGCAAGATGCTCTTTAAGTCTTGTAATTCCAGAATGAATCATCCTACCACCAAAGTTGCACCATACCAACGTTTTATTAGTGGGATCCTTGCAATATTGTCCCCACTCCCATGCCATGTCATTGGAATTAGGCTTCATGGGATTTGATGTCGCGGTTGTAAAGTGTAACAATTGAATTTTTACTTTGTACCACCGCGGTAGTACTTATTAATGTGGTGGTGGCATATAGCCATTTTTTCTTTTGTTAGGCTATGTTTGTTTTCTCTGTTTTTTTCTTCATTATTATCATCAGAGCAAGAAGAGTTGTTTGGTCAATTAGATCTAAGAAGTAGAGAGAAGTAGAGAGAGCTTGAGAGGGAGAATTGGAGGTTTGAGTTGTTTGGAGTTGCTTGATCTTGATGAGGATGAATCTTATGCTTTGAGGAGTGCTTTGAGGAGTCCTTATTGGTGATTAGATCAGTGATAGATCGGTGAGTAGATCAAAACTTTTACTCTTTTGATTTCATGATTTAAGCTTTCTTGTTCTAAATTTGAGGATTTTGCTAATGAGTAACCTAGTATCTTCCCGGAATTGTAGTTTTTTATTCTTTTAGTATTTTTGTTTTTTATTTCTTCCAATTGAAAGATGAAGGTCAGATCTTTCCATAGGTAGCTTATATGTAAGATTTTGATAAGTATTGAAGAAGTTATAGGTCTTTGAAGTTAGTGTGTTGAAATCTGTTTTGCTGAAATTTTAAGTCTAACTATAAATCGTGAGGAACAGGGGGTAAAGATCTGGTTTTAATTTCTGGTATTGAAAGATTTTCGATATAAATCGAACATTTTTAACAAGTTAAAGGTAAGGGCTTTCCAATGGTATAAAGTTTTCAGGATTTGGTTGAATATTGCGATTTGTGTGTGTGATTGAAGGTGCTCTGTTACTGTAAAATTCTGACAAAAATTCTGATCTGAGGTTGAAGACAATGATGTCATGCTGACGTCATCTGTTTGACCCGATTTTGACCCAACTTTGACTGATCATAGAAGTTGATGTATAACTCTGTTTTTATCACCGTTTTCACTGTTGTGACCACCGTGATATTATTATATTTTCTAATATTTTTATTTCATATTTTACAATTTTTTTATTTTGGCAATAATGTACCTCGAGATGCGTGTAATGTGCCTCGAGATGCGTGTTTCAAGTAGGGGTTGAGTATTGAATATTGTGCCTCATATATGTGACTGTGAAATTTAGAATTTAATTCCCCTAATGGAATTATAGAACAATGCTACTTGATTAGAATCTTGAGTTTGACATGAATACCCTACTCCGGTGTTTGCAATGTACAGAGTGGTACATTATGACCTTTGATGACTTGTGAAAACCGTACATAGTGAGTTGTACGGTGACTGTCTCCAAAAGGGGAAAACTAAGCCACTATACGAGTTATGACTCGCGTGATATAGTGGAGTGTTCCTGAGGAACAGTGACTGTTTCCAAAAGGGGAAAACTAAGCCACTATACGAGTTATGACTCGCGTGATATAGTGGAGTGTTCCTGAGGAGCAGTGTCTGATTTCCAAAAGGGGAAAACTAAGCCACTGTACGAGTCATGACTCGCGTGATACAGTGGAGTGTTCCTGAGGGGTAAGAGGAAGAGTGTGAACTTATGTCTCTTCCAGCGCGCAGTTTAAATTGTGATTTGGCCGTGTGTCCAGTCTTTTGAGGTGAAGTATACATTTTAGAGACGGCACCCCGTTTGAAATGTATACATACTCAAAGTGGGTATTGGTACACGTGTGGAGGTGTGTCGGGGTGAGACACATTCGGCACATGGAGTAGTGCGATAGGGTATTCATGGTCTAAGATGTTTTTGTTGATAATCTGATTTATGCATATGACTAGTTAACCATATGGTTGGTGCAGTAGGTATATGTTGTAGCATGTGATGTAAGGTAAATGTGGATATATGTGGATTATCATTTGTGTTATTTGTAATTGATTTTGTTTATCTGCTCATACCAGCTTTAGGCTGACCCATTTTGCTTTGTTTTGTGGCAAATGGGTGTACTCTTCTTGGAGTGCAGGTGTTGGAAGCGACTTTGTGGATAAGGCCGGGAGGAACTAGATCCTAGTCATTTCCAGGGTCTGTATTATGTTGTGTGTTTTATTTTTTGGTATTGTATATGAAGTTATGTTTGTGAGATGCTTATAAGGGTAGAGTGAGGGAAGAAGGTTGCCTTTGGCATGGTTGTAAAGACTTTGGTATGCTTGTAATATTTTGGATATTTCATTTTCCGAGAATTGTTTATGTGATAATGTGGTTGGTGGTATGTCACGTGCCATTTGTAGGAAATCTCCCGTTGTGTTGGGATTTTTCTTATGAGCGGGGCGTGACAGAAAGTTTGGTATCAGAGCCATATTGTTCACGTACAATTCCTCGGATGGAGTGTGGGTAGAGGAGTAAGATCTTTGTTTGACTTGTGATTGATTAGAGTGTGTTTGTTTGTTTTTTTTAGGAGAGAGAATGTCGCGTCGAACAAGGAATATTGATGATATAGCTGGGACATCTGGAGGTGAAGTTCCAAGGAGCTATACTCTGGATCACGATGCGATCACCACCTTGATACAAGGTTTGAGGCAGGGTAGTTCCCAAGATGATCCGTTTGCTCGTCGCAATAAGGCCTTCTCTGGACTTGGAGGTGAAAGGTTTAATGGGAATGGGGGAGCCATAGCAGCAGACCGTTGGCTCCGTAAGACAGAGGTGATATTAGAACGGATGAGTATTACGTCAGAGCAGCGTAGTGAATTGGCAGCTCACCAGTTTGATGGAGATGCACTCAATTGGTGGGATTCTGTGCGTCAGACTCGTGATGTAGTTGGTATGACTTGGGAAGATTTTGTTGTGTTGTTTGAACGGCAGTTCATTCCTGCAGCGGCAAAAAGACAGTTAGTTGATCGATTCATTAAGTTGCAGCAAGGTCAACGAACTGTAGCTGAGTATGTGACTGAGTTTAATCAACTTAGTCGGTATGCGCCGTATCTGGTAGATACCCTAGAGAAGAAAAACCTGAAGTTCTTGGATGGGTTAAATCCTTTCTTGAAGAGACAATTAATATTGATGATTGATAAACCTTTTGAGGAACTGTATAACGCGACCTTAAGACAGGAAGAGGTGGAGATAGAGTGTAAAAGAGTTATAGACGAAAATCGCAAGAAAGGTCGCCAAGGAGAGGGTCAAGGTCAACAAAGGCAGCCAGGCAGGGGAGGACCAATGAAAGGAGGCAATCAAAGAAGAGATGGACATAGTCGACAGGGGGTATCGATTCGAGGAGATCAGATTGCAGATAAGCGGGTTTGTTATATTTGTGATCAGGAAGGACACATAGCTAGATATTGTCCTAGGAGCAACGATAAGCCACGAAGCCAGCAAGGGCAGAGTGGTCAGAAGTATCAAGGCCCCGTGTGTTATGAGTGTGGGCAGCCAGGGCACATTTCTCGATATTGTACGCGGCCGCAGCGTTTTGCTCCACGCGGTAGTGGTGGTGGGAGAGGTCAGCATGCTACCACCTCAGGGCCGTCGGTTCGCTTAGCTGCTATTCCCGGTCAGGGAAATGTAGAGGGTATGTTTTATTCTTATGATTATTATTCTTATAACGTTATCATTGCATGTGCATGTTTTACAGTTTATGATATTCAGATATAGAAAATCCAGGATAGTTTGAGCATGATTGGCTAAATTTTAAATTTTGTGCCATTACAACAGTCTTTAAGAGTTCAGTCTCCTTTGGGTGGATCAGTTATACTTCGTGAATGTTGCCCTCAGTTCGAGTTTTCTATCTGTGATCGTGTCTTTCGGTTTGATTTTATTGTGTTGGGTTTTGAAGGTTTTCACTTGATTTTAGGGATGGATTGGTTGTCCAGTTACCCAGTGATCTTAGACTGTGTAAGTAGGACGGTGACCCTTACGTTTCCTGGTGTATCTCCTTGTGTTTTGAGATGTGAGTCGAGCTCTGATTCAGTGATGTCGAGTTTCCTTGGTTCTGTTGAGACACCTAAACTTGACATTAGTGATGTTGAGGTGGTTCGATATTTCTCCGATGTTTTCCTCGAGGTTTCTAGTCTTCCTCATCGTCGAGAAGTAGAGTTTAAGATAGACCTTATCCCGGGTACCGCACCGATATCGAAACCAGCTTATCGTCTTGCCCCTAAACAATTGGAAGAAATGAAGGTGCAGCTAGAGGATTTATTACGTAAGGGGTAAGTTATTGTGAATTTAAATGGATGTGATTGTTTATTTGAGGTTCTCATCTATATTGGAGGAATATCATTAATTCTTTTGAGGTGTGTATGATTCTTAGGTTTATTCGACCGAGTAATTCTTGTTGGGGCGCACCTGCTATATTTGTGTCAAAAAGGGATGGATCATTGAGAATGTGCATTGACTATCGGGAATTAAATAAGGTCACCATCAAGAATAAGTATCCACTTCCACGCATTGATGATTTGTTGGATCAGTTGAGAGGTGCTGTAGTATTTTCAAAACTTGATCTTCAGTCTGGGTACCATCAGATGAGGGTTGAAGAGCAGAGTATTCCGTTGACTGCTTTCAGAACCCGGTATGGATTGTATGAGTATCCAGTGATGCCTTTTGGTTTGACAAATGCTCCAGCTTTCTTTATGGACTTAATGAATCGGGTCTTCCACCCGTACTTGGATCAGTTTGTCATAGTGTTTATTGATGACATTTTAGTATATTCGAGGAGTCATGAGGAGCATAAGGAACACCTTCGCATTGTATTGCAGACATTGAGAGACCACCAGTTATATGCAAAGTTTAGTAAATGTCATTTTTGGGAATCAGAGGTTCGATTTCTAGGACATGTGATTTCTAGCCGTGGTATTGCCGTGGATCCTGAGAAAGTCGAGGCAGTTAAGTCTTGGAAGAGACCAACTACGGTGTCAGAGATTCGTAGTTTTCTTGGTCTAGCTGGGTATTATCGTCGATTTATTGAGAAATTTTCGAGTATTGCCACACCTATGACAACTTTGACTAGGAAGAATATTCCTTTCCTGTGGACGGATGAATGTGAGCAGGCTTTTGAAACATTGAAGTTGAAGTTGACATCAGCGCCAGTGTTGACGATTCCTGTTTCTGGTGTGAAGTTAGTAGTTTATACAGATGCTTGTGGTACTGGTTTAGGGTGTGTTTTTGATGCAAGAAGATAAAGTGGTTTCGTATGCTTCTCGCCAATTGAAACCCCATGAAAGGAGATATCCCACCCATGACTTAGAGTTGGCAGCAGTGGTTTTTGCATTGAAGATTTGGAGGCATTATCTTTATGGTGAGAAATTTGAGTTGTATACAGATCACAAAAGCTTAAAGTATCTTTTCTCCCAAAAGGAACTAAACATGAGGCAACAGAGATGGGTTGAATTTTTAAGTAGTTCTGATTTTGAGATTCAATATAGACCTGGGAAGGCGAATGTGGTTGCCGATGCTTTGAGTAGACGACGTGTGGGCATAGCTTCTTTGATGCTTCAGGAGTATCGAGTATTAGAAGTGTTCGCTTCTTATGATGTTCAACCTATTTCTGCTTCAAAAGGTGTAATTATGGCTAGTTTGTTGATTCAACCATCTTTGATTAGTAGAGTGTTGCAGGGTCAAGTTTCTGATCCAACCTTACGTAAAAGAATAGAGGATTTGGTGATAGACTCAGTTGATGTTTGTCCTACGGATTGGGTCTGTTGGTTCCGATGGTGGATTGAGGTTTAAGGGTAGATTGTGTGTACCAGCTGATGATGATTTGCGTAAGGAGATACTAGTAGAGGCACATCATTCTCGTTTCACCATTCATCCTGGGGGAACAAAGATGTACCGTGATCTTCGCCGCACGTTTTGGTGGCCTGGGATGAAACGAGATGTAGGAGTCTTTGTATCTCGCTGTTTTACTTGTCAGCAGGTCAAAGCTGAGCATCAAAGACCTTCTGGTTTGTTACAACCTTTAGAGATTCCGACGTGGAAATGGGAGTATATTACGATGGATTTTATAGATGGACTTCCACGGTCAAGACGAGGGAATGAGTCGATTTGGGTTATTGTTGATCGGTTGACTAAGAGTGCTCATTTCATTCCAGTTAGTATTCATCGGACTGCAGATAGTTTGGCCCATTTATTTATTCGAGAGGTAGTTAGATTGCATGGAGCCCCTGTATCGATTGTATCAGATAGAGATTCTTTGTTCACTGCTCAGTTGTGGCGAAGTTTTCAGCAAGCTTTGGGTACTCGTTTAGACATGAGCACTGCTTACCATCCGCAGACAGATGGCCAGTCAGAGAGAGTTAACCAAATAGTCGAGGACATGCTTAGGGCATGTATTTTGGATTTTGGTGGAAGTTGGGAAGATCATTTACCGTTATGTGAGTTTGCCTATAATAATAGCTATCAAGTGAGTATTGGTATGGCACCATATGAAGCATTGTACGGTAGACCTTGTAGATCTCCTATGTGTTGGGCCGAAGTTGGTGATTCTGCAGTTATAGGTCCCGATATCATCAGAGACACTACTGAAAAGATAGATTTGATACGACGACAATTGAAGACAGCTCAAAGTCGTCAGAAAAATTACGCAGATCGTAGGCGCACAAATCTGGAGTTTGCAGTAGGTGATAGAGTTTTCTTGAGAGTTTCCCCCATGCGAGGTGTTATCAGGTTTAGGGGAAGAGGGAAATTAGCTCCGAGATATATTGGGCCGTATGAGGTTGTTGAGAGAGTTGGTCCAGTGGCGTACCGACTTGTTTTGCCACCAGCTATGTCTGGGATTCATGATGTCTTCCATGTATCAATGCTTCGGAAATGTTCAGTAGATCCGACCCAGATTATAGAGCCGGATGATGTTGAGGTGTCAGAGGATTTGTCTTATCCCGTGCAACCAATATCAATTGTTGATAGAGATGAAAAACGATTGCGACGGAAGACTGTAAGACTGGTGAAAGTACAGTGGAGTGACCAGGAGGGTGATGTGACATGGGAATTGGAGGATCGTATTCGGCAGTTACATCCGTATCTATTCTCGTAGCCTTCTGTCTTTTTCTTAGTTTAATCTCGAGGACGAGATTCCTTTTGAGGTGTGTATTATGTAACAATTGAATTTTTACTTTGTACCACCGCGGGTAGTACTTATTAATGTGGTGGTGGCATATAGCCATTTTTTCTTTTGTTAGGCTATGTTTGTTTTCTCTGTTTTTTTCTTCATTATTATCATCAGAGCAAGAAGAGTTGTTTGGTCAATTAGATCTAAGAAGTAGAGAGAAGTAGAGAGAGCTTGAGAGGGAGAATTGGAGGTTTGAGTTGTTTGGAGTTGCTTGATCTTGATGAGGATGAATCTTATGCTTTGAGGAGTGCTTTGAGGAGTCCTTATTGGTGATTAGATCAGTGATAGATCGGTGAGTAGATCAAAACTTTTACTCTTTTGATTTCATGATTTAAGCTTTCTTGTTCTAAATTTGAGGATTTTGCTAATGAGTAACCTAGTATCTTCCCGGAATTGTAGTTTTTTATTCTTTTAGTATTTTTGTTTTTTATTTCTTCCAATTGAAAGATGAAGGTCAGATCTTTCCATAGGTAGCTTATATGTAAGATTTTGATAAGTATTGAAGAAGTTATAGGTCTTTGAAGTTAGTGTGTTGAAATCTGTTTTGCTGAAATTTTAAGTCTAACTATAAATCGTGAGGAACAGGGGGTAAAGATCTGGTTTTAATTTCTGGTATTGAAAGATTTTCGATATAAATCGAACATTTTTAACAAGTTAAAGGTAAGGGCTTTCCAATGGTATAAAGTTTTCAGGATTTGGTTGAATATTGCGATTTGTGTGTGTGATTGAAGGTGCTCTGTTACTGTAAAATTCTGACAAAAATTCTGATCTGAGGTTGAAGACAATGATGTCATGCTGACGTCATCTGTTTGACCCGATTTTGACCCAACTTTGACTGATCATAGAAGTTGATGTATAACTCTGTTTTTATCACCGTTTTCACTGTTGTGACCACCGTGATATTATTATATTTTCTAATATTTTTATTTCATATTTTACAATTTTTTATTTTGGCAATAATGTACCTCGAGATGCGTGTAATGTGCCTCGAGATGCGTGTTTCAAGTAGGGGTTGAGTATTGAATATTGTGCCTCATATATGTGACTGTGAAATTTAGAATTTAATTCCCCTAATGGAATTATAGAACAATGCTACTTGATTAGAATCTTGAGTTTGACATGAATACCCTACTCCGGTGTTTGCAATGTACAGAGTGGTACATTATGACCTTTGATGACTTGTGAAAACCGTACATAGTGAGTTGTACGGTGACTGTCTCCAAAAGGGGAAAACTAAGCCACTATACGAGTTATGACTCGCGTGATATAGTGGAGTGTTCCTGAGGAACAGTGACTGTTTCCAAAAGGGGAAAACTAAGCCACTATACGAGTTATGACTCGCGTGATATAGTGGAGTGTTCCTGAGGAGCAGTGTCTGATTTCCAAAAGGGGAAAACTAAGCCACTGTACGAGTCATGACTCGCGTGATACAGTGGAGTGTTCCTGAGGGGTAAGAGGAAGAGTGTGAACTTATGTCTCTTCCAGCGCGCAGTTTAAATTGTGATTTGGCCGTGTGTCCAGTCTTTTGAGGTGAAGTATACATTTTAGAGACGGCACCCCGTTTGAAATGTATACATACTCAAAGTGGGTATTGGTACACGTGTGGAGGTGTGTCGGGGTGAGACACATTCGGCACATGGAGTAGTGCGATAGGGTATTCATGGTCTAAGATGTTTTTGTTGATAATCTGATTTATGCATATGACTAGTTAACCATATGGTTGGTGCAGTAGGTATATGTTGTAGCATGTGATGTAAGGTAAATGTGGATATATGTGGATTATCATTTGTGTTATTTGTAATTGATTTTGTTTATCTGCTCATACCAGCTTTAGGCTGACCCATTTTGCTTTGTTTTGTGGCAAATGGGTGTACTCTTCTTGGAGTGCAGGTGTTGGAAGCGACTTTGTGGATAAGGCCGGGAGGAACTAGATCCTAGTCATTTCCAGGGTCTGTATTATGTTGTGTGTTTTATTTTTGGTATTGTATATGAAGTTATGTTTGTGAGATGCTTATAAGGGTAGAGTGAGGGAAGAAGGTTGCCTTTGGCATGGTTGTAAAGACTTTGGTATGCTTGTAATATTTTGGATATTTCGTTTTCCGAGAATTGTTTATGTGATAATGTGGTTGGTGGTATGTCACGTGCCATTTGTAGGAAATCTCCCGTTGTGTTGGGATTTTTCTTATGAGCGGGGCGTGACATAAAGCCAGCACGACAATCAGAGTTTGAAGCTCGTGATGATGATTCCATGAATACCTATCATACACAAAATAAATTGATCACTAAACATAAAACTAATAACTTACTGTAAGTTACTAAGTTTGTAATTAATAAGTTGTGCAAAATTAGAATGAAGAATGAAGAAGCAAATCAAAGCAAATTTATCATTAGAATGTCTGTAAGTGGTAAGTCTGTCATAAGCAAATCTGTAAAGTCTGTAACTGGTAAGTCTGTCATTAGAATGAAGAAGCAAATCAAAGCAAAACAGAAGAAGAAACAAAGCAAAGCAAAAGAGAATAAGGAAGAAGCAAAACAAAGCAAATCAGATAATAAGGAACATAAGCAAAACAAAAGAGAAGAAGGAACAGAAGCAAAACAGAAGAAGGAACGAAGCAAAGCAAAAGAGAAGAAGGAACAGAGCAAAGTAAATCAGAGAATAAGGAAGAAGCAAAACAAAGAAGAAGGAGCAAAGCAAAGCAAAAACAAAGGAAAGCAGAGAAGAGGGAACAAAGCAAACCAGAGTCCAGATCCAGATATCAGACTTACAGATTGATCGAAAAGGGGCCAAGGGTTCGATCGGGCCTCGATCGGGTAGGGTTCTTCCCATCTTCTATGTTCGATCGAGGCTCGATCGACTAGGGTAGTAGCACTGACGTTTCTCTGCTAGTCTGCTATTCTCTGCTAGGGCTCGCTCGATCAACAAGCAGCCAACAAGCTCGATCGACTGGGTTCTTCCCTTCTTTCGTTTCTCTGCAATTCTCTGCTATGCTAGGGCTCCCTATCAGGGGATCTGCAATCGATTATAGAATAAAGGGTTAGTAAAAAAAAAATTATTTACCAATTCGTTATAGCGACGTTATGAAAAAACATTTTATACAAATAATGCCCGGTGTATGCCGTTATAACTCCCTCCGTTATACCCTAGCGTTTTATGAAAAAACTTACTGCCTCGAGGCCGTTATGAGTTATTTCGGCATTATAACCCGCAATTAACTGCATAGTTGTTGATAATTACTGCAAAACCACCTTGAAGCAACATAAGGAACCTAAACTTTCACTTGAGCTTTTAAGTGTCCAAAACCCTTTAAAACACTAAGATTATACCTTGATGAACCAGATTTTGCAGATGCAAGGATGTCATCAAAGAGCCACAACAGCGTCTTTTAGAGTTTGTGATCCTTTTGGACTATGTGGGTGGTTTTACATCGTCGTGTGATAAACATAACTTAATAGCTGCAAGGTAATCTTTCACACACATTATGAAGTCTCAAGACTAAAAGTCTAAAATATGACACGATTTACAAAGCCTCTCACCACCATCTCAACATCAAGTTCACGTGAGTACACTTTCATGAGAGTGAAAACATATATATCGATTAAAACACATTTTTTTATTGCCCTGACATTGAACTTCCCATCTAGTGGTCTACCCTAAAAAATACTAAGGACATTATCGGGAATTAGACTTCGATGATAGCGCAAATCCAGTCTAATAAGAAGGACGTTCTTTGAAGCCTTAGGTGGTCTGACCCATTTATATGCCCTAACTCATGTACAAAATGAAAGCAAATGATATCAATCTTACACATTTCCTTCTCAATTACTAGCAAACTCACATGCACAAAATAATAAATAAATGATTTTATACCTTTATAACAAAATTATGCATATATAACTTTTAAATTTCTAAATGATTCATAGTTATTTCTTGTTGACATGCGTTAGTATATGAAGTCGTTGACAGAGTAAGTACAAAAAGTGCAATTGACCACGAAAATCTTTGAAAATATTTAAAAAAAAAAAAATAAAAAAAAAATTGAATCTAGAGCTGATTTTTTTTTTTATTCTTACAGATGCCGCCGGCTGGGCTCAATCAAGGGTGAAAAATACCCACTCTAGATCTCTGTCCCATTTCCTATCCTAGCTTTTATCTCAGCCCGAGTTTGAGTTTTGTTCCTTCTCATTCATCTTTCAATCATTTTAGTTATTTTTTTTATTGAACAAAGACCCAACTCTAGGAGAGTCAGCTTTGCATCCATAAGTTTGATTTGCCATTTTGGAATGCTAATTACAATTCACCACCATATTTGCTTGGAATTATATGCCGTTCTAGACCTTGTTTCTCTGATCCAAAACTCCAAGGCCATTTGCTTAGCAAGGTTGCATCGTTTGTTTAATCTTTTGAACACTAAGACCTCCTTCCTCATTTTTAAACATTGTTCAAAGAGACCAGCAATGGAAGCCGGATTGAGATTAGAGGCATTTAGTAAAGAGACAAGTTGTTATATGATGTATGCATATGTCATGTTTTATGATGACTCGGTACATTTTTTCAAATTGACCTTCTGGGCTGCGAGGAAACGCGCGAGGAGCATAGAAATATACGAATCAAATAACATAGATATATCATGCATTAAGATGATGACTAGTACGTACACATATTTTTGGACATATCTTGTACTTAATTTCTATAATATCAGCATCAGCATGTGACTAAGAAGGCAATTAATGTGAAATGGGGACAAGATGGAGTGGGTATTTCAAACGAACACTTAATCCAAAAGTTTCGCTTTCCAAATCAACCTTTCTACCATCACACGGTAACTCCCAGTCAAACCAATACAATAGATTAGCAAGAACTGTTTCCACCGATGTCATTCCAAAAACAATTCCAGGGCAGCCCCTTCTCCCAGCTCCAAAAGGAAGGTATTCAAAACAAGAACCCCTGTAATCAATAGGATTGTCGATAAACCTATCCGGTATAAACTCATCTGGGTTGTTCCAGATTTTGGGGTCCCTTGCAATGGCCCACACATTCACTATAGCTCTTGTTTTAGCTGGAATATAGAAGGTTCCAATTTTGGTTGAGGCACTAGATACACGAGGGAGGACTAAGGGAACTGGAGGATGCAATCGTAGTGCCTCTTTGATTACACAATTTAAGTAGTGCATTTGATTGATATCATCTTCATCCACTGTGGGTTTGTTGTTCTTCACTACTCTGCGTATTTCTTCATGTACCTTTTTCATCACTTTGGGATGCCTCATCAACTCTGCCATTGCCCATTCCACGGTTGTGTATGTAGTATCAGTTCCTGCAACAAACATGTCCTACAAATAGGAATAAATGCTAGAGCGTATTCAAGTGTGAAGTGAAAACGCAAAATAGGGGTTTCCCCACCAATTTTTTATTCTCATCCAATGAATGAGTGGGGGGTCAGACTTGAGAGTGTGACAAAGGGCTCAAATGTGAAATGAACTAAATCAATTATTGGGGAATCGATTATTAGAGCATCCTCGAGGGTAATCACATCCCATTTTAACCAAAAACTAATTTAAGGATCACTTTTTCTTCATCACTCCAATCATATTCTTCACTTTAACTTTTTCAATATTATTTAAATATATCTTACCTTGATTTTGGAGAAGAGAAAATGAATTTTTTTAATAACTTTTAGTATTTGGGAGATGACATGCTACTAAATATAAGGGAAATGGAGATACCAAGATAAAATAGGGGTATATATATATATGATGTACCTGGAACATGATTTTTCTCACATGAGTGGAGATGCTCTTACAATTAACCTATGAGAGAATTGCATAATGGATTTAAGGAACCTTGCTAGTGAACCAGGCTTTTCCAACCAGTGTGATGTTGCACGGTATGGAATGTTTGCACATATCTCAATGACTTAATCATCAATCTCACATCATGCCATATCATTCTAGCTGCAAACTTAATTCCAAAATGAATATATTGGTCTTAAAAAGTCTCTTGACTGATTTCATTCAAAACGGGATTGACGATAAACACCCAAAGAGATTTTCTATAAAACTAGTGGGAGTCGATGTATAAATAGCCCTTTTTATTAACTAAAACATAACATTTCCACCACATAATTTCTTGAGTTTTTTTTTTTTTTTTTTAAATCTGAGTTTTAATCCACATGCCTAGCTAATTGAATAATGTAACGAGGAAATAAACTTACCATGATAATTGCTTTCAAATCGTTCTTTGAGAGTGGGATCCCCAGAGAAAGATCCTTTTGACAATCAAGCAGAATGTCTACAAAATCTTTCGGAACATCATCAAATTCAACTCTAGCCATGTGCTCATCAATCACCTCCTCCAAGAACTGATGGCACTGTTTTGCAGTAGTCTTCATCCGTCTATCCAGCCCGGACATCCTATCAATCCACCCTAATGAAGGGAACATATCCTCGACACTAAAATCTCCAAACAAGTCCATAATTTCCTTAGCCATGTCGGCGAGTTCGGTCTTGACACCGCCTTCTTCACGTTCAAATTTTCTCCCTAAAGCAATCTTAGAAATGATGTTATTTGTCAAAGTAACGATCAACCTCCCCAAATCAACTGGCTCTCCCTTCACACATGCCTCCCTCAACTTGGAAATCATATCTGAAATCTCTTCTTCCCTTACAAACCTATAAGACTGAACTCTCTTCACACTCAAAAGATCGACAACACATATCTTGCGCACTTGCCTCCAGTATTCTCCATAAGAAGCAAAAGCAACATCCCGGTTTCCCCATAGGAATGCTTTGGATGCACTAGTAATGGGTCTGTTGGAGAAGACTAAATCATGGTTCTTCATGATCTCCTTGGCCATTTCTGCTGATGAGAATACAACGGTTGGGGTACGTCCCATGTTTAGGAGCATTAACGGACCATACTTCTGAGAGAGGGAACTGAGAGAACGGTGAGGTAGAGTGCCTAGTTGGTGAAGGTTCCCTATGATGGGGAGCTTAGGTGGTGAAGGTGGCAGATTATAGGATTTCTTCAGTTTTGCATTCTTCACGTAAAGAAATATTATAGGGAAGAAAAAGAAGACTGCTAGAGGTAAAGAAATGAGTGGTAACTGATCTAATTGCAGCCATTTTGATGGAAAGAAAAAAACCATCCTTTTTTCTTGCTTGTTATTCAGCTCTCCATCTACATCTATAAATAGACCTGTTAGACAAAAAGACAATTTACAATAAATAGACCTGGTTGCTGCCTGATTGATGATATACTATAAATATCCTTTTTTTTTTTTTTTTTTTGGAAGGCAAGTCGGTGTTTGATAGGATCCGTAACCTATCCCCCAAGGTGTCTCCTATAGGCCAACATCACTCCGAAAGAAATTATGCCGCCGGAGAGTCTCGAAGCAAGGACCTGGGGATAAATCCCACAAGGCCTTAACCACTTGACCATAATTCCTTTGGCGATGCATTGTAGTATTACTCATAAATAGACCTGTTCAATGGACACTACCCTAACATAGCCGTCAACAATGTACCATCGTGTAAGGCAAGCCAAGCTTTACTGTAGCAAAACCAGACAAGTAATTTGATTTTATCACTCTCAATCACTATACAGAATAAACACGTCAATTGGTCACAAGCCAATAAAAATGACTCGGAGAAAATGACGGAAACATTAATTATACATCAATCAATCTACTGATATGGATTCTTCTAGTTGTCGGCACATTTTCTATATCACGAAGAAGAGCTTGTCTAACTGGCGAGGAAATGGGCGAGGGAGGGGAGTGGAACCCTTATCTCCTCGAGATACGTGAGTGCACATATCTCGCAGGGGATGGAGGGTTCCACCCCCCTCCCTCGCTTGTTTCATCCCTCGTTTCCTCGCCAATTAGAATTCCCCCATGAAGAATAGCAGGGAGTCAAATTTATGGACCCTGATGAATTATATGTGCTAGATCGGTCTGCTTTAGACTATGGCCTGACTCTCTAGAATTTTTGTTATACTTTGTCTGTATAGCAATGGAAAACTGCATCCTTTATCATGATGGAATCTAGATTGAGTGTTGTGTTATCAAGGGGTGTGTTAAGTTTGGTTTGGTTAATTAAAAAAGGATTAATAATGGCCAACAAATGTGGCAGAGCATGGAGTGAGCATCCAATGCGAATACTGTGTCAGTGATTTTTTTTTTTGTGGGGTGTTTGTTTTTGCTAACTGATGAGAAGAGTATGGGGAGTCCAACCAAAGCACAATTCTACCCTATAGTACAATTCTTCCTTCCGAACTTGGCTAACTGGCGAGGAAACCATAATACAAACTTTGCTCATCTCATAAAGTTGCCACCCCATTTCACTCCTCTAAAATCCTTCACATTTTGAGGTGCATTTGCACATTTTTTGGTAAGTTTCTTTACTTTAAGTTCTTCTCAAATAAGTTCACTGGTTTTGAACCTTAAATTGCTTTCATCCCAAATATTTGCCATCTTGAAGGGAGCATCTCATAGGGTTTAGGGTCACTTAGATCTGGTGAACATATTCAATGTTTTTGCTTTTTGGACACCTAAAAAAATTGTAAGCAAAGATTGTAATTTTATTTTTCGAAGTTGATGTTAATGTTAAGTTGAGACTTCCGAAAAATGAAATATTTCACGAAATTTAGTGAAATCATAGTCCTTGGCCATAAGAAATTAATGTTATGTTTCATTGAAGCCTAACCATTTCAATTAAATTTCTTAAGAGAAACAAAAGTTGTTTACAATATATTGCCGGACTAGGAATTGATTAATTCCAATTTGATTTTTGAAAATTTAACATTATTGTATTTATAATTTTATATTGTGCTAGCTGCCCCCATTGCCTACTGTTTAAGCATAGTAAAGCTCTTTGACTTTCATTTTACCTTATTTTATTAGCCCCTCTTCATTGAAATGTTTTGACTTCATATTTTTATATTCAGGAATTCTAAATGACGAGGAAATGAGCGAGGAAACCAGCGAGGGGAGTGAGGTGAAAGGGGGTGAACCATTCACCCATTCACTTTCCTCGGGATACGTGCAAGAAAAGTCAACACGCACATCTCAAAGGGGGTGAATGGGTGAATGGTTCTCCCCCCTCCACCTCACTCCACTAGTTGGTTTCCTCGCCATGTAGCAAAGCTCTTTTATATTTTTCAATAAAGGTGCTTTCAACATTTTGGCATCCTGCAATCATTTTCAATATTAATTCAACTTTCACAATTTTAATTTATTTGTGATCAGGATTACAAAATGCTTACAATTGTCACTATATTGGTCACAAGCCCATAAAAATGACTCGGAGAAAATGACGGAAACACACAGAAAATGTCATAAGACGGCTACTATCTACTGGCTGATTTGGCTGACTTTTCTCAGATGATGTCGACCAATTTAATTATACATCAATCAATCTACTACTGATATGGATTCTTCTAGTTGTCGGCACCTTTTTAAAAAAAATAAAAAATTGGACTAGGTCTTTGTAAAAAGCTAAG
Organism: Berberis thunbergii; assembly: GCA_003290165.1. Taxonomy (NCBI): domain Eukaryota; kingdom Viridiplantae; phylum Streptophyta; class Magnoliopsida; order Ranunculales; family Berberidaceae; genus Berberis; species Berberis thunbergii. Next base: position 51,108 of record QNQO01001591.1, read on the forward strand.
GGCGGCAATGGGTGGAGCTTTCATGCTTAAGAAAGATATTTGTATATGCTCCGAGGTTTTGATACCACCATTTCTACTTAAGGACACCATCACCTTCTAATATCTAAGGGACATCACCACTTTTCTATTGGATACCATCAACTATGATGGACACCACCAATATAAATCCATTTTTTTCTATTTCATTCTTACCTCTTACCATCTCTTCTCTCTCGGGAACAGTACCACCACGGCATTGCTTGCTATCAGTCACACCGCCTAGCCCCGCCCATCGACTCTTCTATCCTCTCTTCTTCTTTCTTCCTTTTTTTTCTCCTTTGCCCTTGAGCAGATTCCTACATATGTTCTGCTTAACGTGTCTGTCGAACAATTGAGTTACATCAACTTGCCACCCTGTGGCAGCGAGGAAGCTAAAAAATGGAAGAAAACTACTTAGTTGTTCAATAAATTTTTATAGGCCTTCAAACTATACAAAATCATTGGATGAAGCTCTAAAATGTCTACATTAATACTTCAACTCTTTCCATGGTATGGAATCAATTATAACTCACTACACCAAATTGACATATTTGCAACAACCTCAAAAAAAGTATATGTTGTTGTGCTGTAATAGTTCACCAATTAGTTTCACAAATGAAGCGATTTAATAATTGGATAATCATGAATAGTATGGTGTTGCAAGTGATGCTATTCGTATCACTTTAATTTTTATACTATTTTTCAAAATTTTGCTTGAATTTAGTTTTGACTTGAAATTGTTTGGTGGACTGCTACATCACAGAAGTGATACTGTTTGGGGGTTGTTACAAAACTGTCCATTTGATGTAATGGCAGAAGGAGCTCACAAATGGTTGTTAATGAGGGGCCTTTGTTTTATTCAAAATTAGAAAATGGATTAGCAAGACGGGAGACTGTGAGTCTGTGACTGATCTTATCTATAAGCTTCTAATCTACCATAACCACTTGCATCATTCATGTTACAACCTTTGGATTTTAATTGACTAAACCATCCCCGAATTTCCAAACATACAATCAAATCATTCATCTAGATGTAATTCGATCTTGTGAGAGATATATATATACAATCAAATCATTCATCTAGGGGTTGTTGCAAATATGTCAAATATGAGGGAACTCATGATGATATTCCTCAGCAACCCCACCAATTCCCCCAAAAATTGCCAAAAGCTCTTGAACAACAACAATAACGACAACGACAACCACAACCACAACAAGACCAACACCGAGAACATGAAGGAAGACAACTTTGGAAAAGTCCCCCAACGTCACAAAACAAATTCCATCACATGGTTCGTGGCTATCTTCTGTACACTTCTCTGGGTTTTAATAATACTAGGAGGCTTAATCATTCTCATTGTTTATCTCGTCTTTCGTCCACACAGCTCACGTTTTGATATCCAAAGCGCAGGTCTCAATGCGGCCTACCTAGACACAGACATTCTCTTAAACTCCAATGTCACACTGCTAGCCAACTTCACAAACCCGAACAGGAAAGTTAATGTGGATTTCAGCTAATTTATAGCAAGTCTCTACTATGGGAAGACCTTGATTGCCACAACCTCCGTTGATTCTTTTCCTGAAAGTAACACAAAGTCTAAGCTATTCAATGTCCACATGGTATCAAGTGAAGTCCGTATTCCAGTAAATGATATAGTGCAATTGAGGAAGCAAATACAGGAAAATGGAGTTGTATTTGAGGTGAAGGGATTGTTCAGATCCAGATCCAACTTTGGGAGTTTCCTTCGTTATTCATATTGGTTACATGGTTACTCTCGTGCTTACTGCTCCGCCCAATGGGGTGTTGGTTCACGTAGATGCAAAACAAAATAGGCAATTGTTAGACGAATTATGAGGCTGCTTGGCTCCCTAGACGACTACACAATAATACATGCTTTCAGGGAAACTAATCGGTTAGCTGATAAACTGGCTAGCTTAGACTCAACCATAGATTTTTTTGAAAATTCTTCCTAGTTCCTTTGCTCAGGATATGAAAGACATTGTATATAAAGACAAAATAGGCAAGGCTTATGTCTGGATGTAACAACCTTTTTATTTCCTGATTTGGGGATCCTAAATAACCCCGCTCGCTTTTCAAAAAAAAAATGTATTCTAATTCTTGCAAGTCAATAGAAAATGAATTGGTTTTGACATTATAGACGTTGTTTATTGCTTAGCTTTATGTTTGAGTTGTTTCCCTACATAAGTTGTTGGTACGCGCAATGCTTAAATGTCATCATGTAAAATTGCAAGGAGGCATTTGACTATGAAATTTTAAGGAACTTCTAGTTTGATAAAAAAAAATTTAAGAGAATGATATCCATCGATGAAGATAATATAACAAACTTCTGTTTGGATGACAAGCAAAACAATCATCTGGCTCCTGTAGTAACATTATGTATAAAACTGGCTCCTATAGTTGCATTCGATCTGTTAAAACACAATAGACCTTGTTAACCGATCAACCCCTCAAATTCTATAACAAACTATGAGAAAGTGGTGTCACAAAGAAGTTAAGGTCAAATTTTTTATAGTCGAAACTTGGATGCATTGCGAACAAGCATTTTGACTAGATGGTAACGGTGATGAGAGTCGAAGTTAAGGTAGATATTTGATAGATGGGTGTAGTGGAACAGTGATGGAGACTCTGTATGAAAATTGTGAAAGTTCTAGATGGGGTGGGTGGTGGTTTTGGCCACTCTCATCAGAACGGATAGGATTGGATTGGATTGGATCGGATCAGATACTAAAGTAACGGGTTTATCATCTTACTAGAGTGTGCCTAAAAGACATTTTTTTTGAAAAAAAATAATATATATTTACAGAATATGTTGGAAAATTTATAGAATTGCCCCTGTGTGAATTCCTTCATGCCCGCTTCGGCTCTAATGAGATTTCTTTATATTCTTATTGTCGAGGAAACCAGCGAGGAAAAAGAGGTGGAGGGTGGTGAACCGTTCATCCCCCTCGGGATGTGTCCACTTTTTTAGATCGCGCATCTCGAGAAAATGAACGGTTCACCCCTCTCCACCTCTTTTTCCTCGCTGGTTTCCTCGACAATAAGAATCACTCTTTGTATGTGTGAGAAAGGGAGGAGAAAAACTTTGTAGTATGAATTGATGACGTGGCAGGGTTTGATTAGGTTCTGGACCTTTTAGCAAGTCAGAGTTATTTTTACAAATATAAAGTATTATATTAACAAAGATAAAGTATTATATTGACAAAGATAAAATATAATAAATAAGAATAAAGGCAGGGGCAAAATGGGTAGTTCGGTGGTTTGATACATTTGTGTATACCGACCAACTCAATTCCCGTTGAAGTATTAGAATAAAATATAATAATAAAGGCAGTGGCAAAATGAGTAATTCGGTGGTGTGACACATTTGTGTATGCCGACTAACTCAATCCCCGTTACAGAATTAGAAGAATAAAATATAATAAGCAATTACAATAAAAGCAAGGGCAAAATGGGTAGTTTTATAGTGTGACACATTTGTGTACACCGACCAACTCAATTCCTATTACAAAATTAGATTTGCCAATTTTATTTTTTTAGGAACTTTTTAACACTGCTTCTTCTCTGTCCCACACTATAAAATTATTTTTTATTTTTTTACACGCTAATCCATAATATCAATTTAAACCATTATTTCTTTCTTTTCTCTTATCAAGAACAATAACAAAAGCATGAAAGGCGGTAGTGAGGAAAGGGGACGATTGATTGCGAGGGACGGTGAGAAATAACCGGCGGCGGTAAGAGATAGAGAAGATGGGGGCTTCGATGGTGGTTGATATCGTACCATCCATCGCAGCGACAGCGCGCCCGGTTCTCCAATCATCATCGTCCATCATCATTACACTCTCTATTATTCTCCCACACAACCACAACAGCCACAGTCGCCCCTCTTTCTCTTTATTTCACTCCTTCCTTTGTCCCTTTTTTTCCTTGCATTCACGACGGCCTGAGTGATGACAGGTTCCCTACTTGCAAAGGTCGCCATGATGGCAAAAACATTTGGCCCTAGTTAAGTAAAGTTTATTTTATCAATAAAGTGAGTCCAATAAACAAATTTTTTATAAGCTTTGATATTCAACATTTTGTTTCTTTTCAATATCACCATTCGGTATATATAAGCCTTCGATATAAGTCTTCAGTTTCATTGTTTTTAACAAACATGCCCTAGTTGTCAACCAGTATATCTTAAAAGTTAAATGTCTTTTTTTGCATCTATTATCTAACGATGATTGGCGTCGGTGGCGTGTAAGTGTGTCCATGTATGAGGAATTTTTCAAATGCCCTTCTCCTTTCCTAAAATACCTTTTAACAAAACATGTCACCTCACTCGTATATGGCTACAGCGCCTAGACAATGACATATTCTCCATGTCTCATCATCACTTGTACACGTGTTTGAAACTTCCAAGATTTTTATATTCGGCCCTTTCCTTCTTTTGAAATTCTTAAAATGTCCTTTCACTTTTTCTGTATGCAATATATATGTAATTTTTTTTTATTTTTTTTTTTAAATTAACCTCCAGTGGGGAGGGGCAACTATGGAATGCCAGACCTTAATTACTTATCAAAAAGATGACTTACAATAACTACGGGAGTACATTACGACATTGCCCGTATAAAAACCAAAGCAAAAGCTAGAATCAAAGAGGAAAAACAAAACAAAACTAGAATCAGATAACTGAATTCAGCTCACTATCTGTGCCTAGCAACCCGAACAAATCCAGCAGGATCTCATTCATTGAACCCGCAACACACGCGCGGATCAGCGACCCGAGCAAACCCCGGATAGGCCAAAACAAAAGCTCCAACCAAAGCTGCGACAGGTTAGCGTTCAGTATAGCAGCAGCAGCATAAGCAAAGATCAGTTGCAGCAAGCAACTCCGCGCAACAGCACTGGCAGCCAATCAGCGGCAGCCGCCACGCAACAGCAGCAGCAACTCCGCGCAACAACAACCGCATCAGCAGCAGCAACAGCAGCTCCACACAACAACAGCAGCAGCAAATCCACGCAATAGCAGCAGCAGCAGTAACAGCGACGCCATCCGCATCGCAACAGCAACAGCGACAACAACACTGGACAAAACAGAGCAGCTCTGTTTTAAAACAGAGTGCTCTGCCTAAACATGGTCTGAGTCGCAATTTCACAGCAACATCCATGGCGCATATCGACACTAGACAGCTCCCAGCATGCCAAGCCTCGGCATGCCACCTAACGCATCTGCAATGTCCGCACATAACACTGCCAGGATTGAAACCGAAAGGCCTGCAATACAAGCCACAACGTATTTCGCAAGAAACAGAAACCTCCCATACGAGTCCGCAGTGACAGCGTACTGCACAACCAAATAGAAACAGGGGTTCTTCTGTAACCCAGCAGCGTGCCCTGCAATCCATCTGATCCTGAAGTCTCCTTTGCCCAATAAGGCGAGGCCTAGTCTTCCCCATTGCGTATGTAAGCCGTATGACTACGGTCAAGCTATAGTAAACCTGCCACTCGCCTAGGAAGATCATGAGCTGGAAAAAAAACCATCTTATGCTCTCGTTGAGCTCTAGTTGCTAATGCGTCCGCCACCGCATTAGCCTCTCTATAAATATGAGAGCAATTGACCGTCAATTGCGCCTCCAGCTGCTTGATTTCTTTTAAAATATTCTCCAAATGCCACGGAATTTTGAAATTACCTTTAAACCATCCACAAACAATTTCCGAGTCCGTCTGAACAAGCACCTGCTTAAAACCCAATGAAAGACAGAGACGAAGACCCTCGGCTAGAGCCATAATTTCCGCTGTATTATTAGAGCCTGAACCAAAAAAAATTTGCTTCCCAACAATACCTACACCCCGAGAGTCTCTTATTATCACACCTCCAGCAGCCATGTTCTTACAGGAAGCCCATCTACATTGAGAGCAACAAAATCTGGCGGAGGGGGATGCCAATAGACAATTCTACTAAGCTTCCTCAAAACTGGAATCACTTGTATCCCCAAAGCCCTTAAAGGAGCCTTATGCCAACTGACTCTCTTTGGGGTTATAAAGTTATTAGCTAGCATCAAATTACGCCGAATATTCAGAATCACAAAAGCATGATTAGGGACAGCATTATCATATACACATTTGCATCGTTGTTTCCATAATTCCCATAAAATGAACATAGGAGTGAGAAGTGATAACACACCTGCTTGAGTACTCATTTTTGCACGCCTGAACCAAATGATAAGGGTCGTGGAAATTTCAGCCGATTTTCTGATGTGCACATCAAAGATCAACTCAAAATGGCGCCAAACCTGCATCGCCAGTTCTCCATCCAAAAACAAGTGATTAAGGGATTCTCTTTGTGGCGAGTTGCAACATCGACATCTAGAGGCCAGACTAAAACCGCATCTATATAACTCCCCATCCACTGGAACCCTTCTATGGAGTAGTTTCCACACCAAAACTGAAATTCTAGAAGGGATAATGTCATTCCAAATCAATTTATAAAGGCTATTGACCGTCCCTTTCCTCCGAACCAAGTCATAAGCTGACTGAAGAGAAAAAAGACCCATTTTGGTTCGGAACCCAAATACATTCATCCTCCTGAAATTCCTCGCCATGTAATCTATCAGCAAAAAGTCTTCTAACTAGATGTCTGAGCTCTGGGTTAACCAATTCAAAATTGGATGAAATCACCTCATGTATCGAAGGCCACACACCTTGATCAACCAAGGCCGCCGGTCTGCTGAAAGATGCAATCGTATTCCAATTTTCCTCAAAGAAACTGATATTGCCCTGACCAACTCGCCAAAGTGAATTGCTCAAAATAATAGACTTGCCAAGCATGAGTTCTTTGAAAAAGGGAGAAGACCCAGTTTTCACCAACTGACTATTCAATGCCACCCCATGCAACCAGTATTTACTTCTCATGAACATAGCCCAAAGAGAATCCGCTGTTAGAAGGCGCCAAAGTGCCTTAAGGCGGAAGGCCCTCATCACCACCAGTAAATCTCTCACACCCAGACCCTTTTCGTCCCGAGGAAAACAAATAGTAGACCACGAGACCCATTTTTTCTTCAGTCTTCCTTCACAATCACCCCAGAAAAAATCAGCCAACAAACTATTGATCCGAGATACAACTTTCATAGGAACACACATGGTACTGAGGATATAAATTGGAATCGAGCTTAAAACATGTTTAATCAAAATTAAACGGCCTCCCGGAGATAGCAATTTCGCCTTCCATCCCTGAATCCGTGATTGAATTTTGGAAATCAAATCCTCGAAATAAGCAATTTTGACTCTTCCCTGAAAAACTGGTCCTCCCAAGTATTTCAACGGAGCAGCTCAGAACAAGAAGCCTGTGTAGGTTTTGAATCCTACAATTTTCGCTGCATCTGCCCTGTCATCCAACATAAATGAGCTTTTGCTCGCATTTATTTTCTGTCCTGAAGACTGACAATAGCTGTTTAGAAAATCCATGCACCCAAAATAGAAGACTTTCTGCCATTTAAGAAAATGAGAGTATCGTCTGCATAAAGCAGATGTGATATAGGGCTGCATGCCCTGGGAGTATAGAAATAACCAATTTTTCCCCGAGCAAAAGCCTCATGGAGACCCCGACTCAAAACTTCGGTGGCAATAATAAATAAGAATGGAGACAGAGGGTCACCTTGCCTTAAACCTCTGGAAGATCTAAAAAACCTTTGTAGACGCCTTGGAGCAATACTGAAAAGCCACAAAAAGCGATACAGTTGGAGATGATATGACAAAATCGACCATTAAAGCCGAATTTTGTAAGCACCGCCAACAAAAAATTCCATTCCATTCTGTCATAGGCTTTTTCCATATCAATTTTCAAAACCACATTACCGCCGAAGACTTTTTGGTTAATCTCCCTCATCAATTCCTGTGCAAGGCCAATATTCTCACCAATAAACCTTCCTTTAACAAATGCCTCCTGCTCCGGAGAGATAAGAACGGGTAAAAGATCTGCCAATCTAGTACAAAGGATTTTGCTGAAAATCTTATAAATCACGTTGCATAAACTAATAGGACGAAATTCCGAAAAGGAACCTGGATTGTCATTTTTAGGAATCAAAGCCAAGAAATTGGCCAAAAAAGAAGCCGGTAACGCATCACCCTCTAAAAACTGAATAGCAGCCTCCCAAATATCATTACTCAGAAACTCCAGCAAGACTGAAAAAATCCAGCAGTAAATCCATCCGGACCCGGGGCACTATTCTTGGGGATATCAAAAACCGTCTTTTTCACTTCCTCCAGAGAGGGACGTTTGATCAAGATGTCACATTGGTCGGAACTCACCAGGTTCGGAATACAATTCAACAACTCTGCATCTACCGTACGTGAACTTTGGGAAGACAGCAAATTAGCAAAGAAATCAGTGGCATGAAGAAGAATCTCACCAGGATCCGAAATAGCCTGACCATTAGGTAGATTAACCTGAGATATAGCCCATTGTTTTTGTTTAGACTTGGTAGAGGCGAAAAAATATTTGGTGCAAGCATCCCCCTCCTTAAATTCTTTTTCGCCTGGTTTTTGGATCCAGTAAAGCTCCTCCTGTTTAAGAGCTAATCTATACTCCGCCTGACAGCGATTTAAATTGCAACAGGCATGAATATCCCAATTGGCATCAACGTTAAAACCATGTGTACTGCCACCAGCAAAGCCTGCCAATAAAATAGTTTCCCATTGTTGCATTTCATCCTCCAGAGCGCGGATCCTACTGAACACATTCCCAAAAACCATCCGGTTCCATTGAATGAGAGCGCGACGAATCAATTTAAGTTTGGCATCCACTCTATCAATTGGTCTGGTGAAAGCCACATCTGTCAACCAGATCCCCTTAACCAGATCAAGAAATTCCGGGTGAGTAGTCCACATGTCCAGGAATCTAAAAAGTGCATAACCAATCCTTGGTTGAGAGGGCATGGATGCCATCAGGGGAGAATGATCAGAAAATGTACGGTTCAGATGTTCAACTTTGGGAGTATCCAAAACTGTCAGCCAAGCCGAATTGACCAAGATCCGGTCAAGTCTAGCCCAAATGTGGTCGCGTCCCCGCCTATTATTACACCAGGTGAGTCTAGGACCCGAATAACCACAATCAGTTAAGCCACATGTTTCGATACAATCGGAGAAGTGAGCCATACTAGCCAGGGAAGGTGCTATTCCTCCAACTTTTTCCCCCGAGTGAAGATAGGTATTGAAATCCCCACCGACCATCCAAGGGGAATCAGTTTGTGCCGCAAAAGTAACCATATTGGACCATAAAGCTTTTCTTTCATCCACAGAGCATTTAGCATAAACAAAAGAAATGAAAAAAACTCTGGAAGAAGAATCTGTTACCTGACAATGAATAATCTGGTCCGACATATCCACCACCGAAAAAACAAGAGAAGTATCCCACATAATCCAAATCTTGCCACCAACATTGTCATTAGATGCAAAACCTCCCAGCTTGACTTTGTTCCCAATCTCCATGTATCTGTTAGCAACAATCATAGGCTCCGCAATCATAAGAATTCTAACATTGTTTTCCATAACCAACTTTTGTAGCCTCCTTCTCGTGGCCCTATTACCAACGCCGCGAGCATTCCAAAACATAAAGTTTTCAATCATATTAAACACGGGAAGAAGACAATCTTACGACGAGTGCCCGAAGGAACCGCAACTTTGACGTTTTTCTTTCGCTCCGCATCAGAAAGTGCCCCCAAATCTAAATCCTTGATAGCTAAAGCACCCGGCCCCAAATCCGAATCCGACGTCGCCTCGTCACTATCTGTGGCACTTTCAAGAGTATTGACATTCATCTTTTTCTTCTTTTTTCGCAATGAAACGCCCACTTTGATCAATTTGGTAATGTCAGCTGGCATCGCGCAATCAAGTCCATTCTCTGCCTGCTGAACTGTTTCAGCACCTGCTGTCTGGATCGCAGCAGTTGATTCAGCTCGCATTTCCCGCTTCTGAATCGAACCATTATGAAGAGAGTGAGCAACTTCGCGGACGGGAGACAAAATTCCAGCTGCTGCAGTTCCAGAAACCGGCGATGCTGTGCCGAAACAGGGCGCAATCACCCCTGTTTCAGTGTTGATTGCTCGCTGTGACAGTCCCTTATTTGCGGTAGGTGACTGCGAAACCTCGGAATTGTTCATGGGCACACCTGACTGAGGTACCACCGGATGGCCAGCCACTCTTTGCTCATCTGAAACCAGCTGCCCAATCTGAATTTCACTTTGCGAAGCCGCCACATGATTGAACATGGAATTAGATTCCGGATAGACATCCTTATCATTTGGATTCGATATAGGTTGTTGACCAAGGACCTGTTCAATCTCTGAAATGGAATACCCGCCTCAAGGAGGCAGTCCTCTGTAGATTCAGATGTGACCCCATTTTGATCATGCACTAATTTCGGATTCGTTGTTGGAATAGCCGCTGGAGCAATCGCCTCTTCCTCAATATTCTCCAATAAAGCATCCTCAGTATTCTCCATTAGAGCCTCAAAGGGGTTAGACAAAACCACCTTGACAGCATCTGTTGCCCCCGACTTAATCCCCACGACGTTATCCGTAATCTCCTCGCCATTACTATTTTTTGTGCCACTCACGCCCACATCCGATTTTACAGATTTTTCCGTTCTAAGCACAGGAACATAATGTTGCTTGGTACTATTATCTTCAACCTTAGGTTTGGTTATCTTCTCATTCTTACCACTGTCCGAGGCACGGCCCCCGGCCTTAATCCCGAGCTTCTTGCGACAAACACTCTCCTGATGCCCTATCAGAGAACAAAAGTCACAATATTTGAAACCAGGGTATTCTATCTTCTGCCAGAAGCCTCTATTATTGGCTCTATCAATCCATACTCTGTTTGGTAATTTATCCGCCAAAGTCATCTCCACGCACACACGGGCAAAACCCGGGCGCGATAAACATCTAGTATGGTCATCCATTCTCAAAAAATTGCCAAAAGAATTAACAATAGCTTTTAAAATAGGAGGATGAAAAAGATGTAAAGGTAAGTTAGGCAACTCTACCCATAGTGGCACCGATATCAGATCCTCCTTCAGACTGAAACCATCATGCCAACGGAAAGCTTTGAACCTAATGCCGCGAATCAAGAAGGAATCCCGCGACATCACTTTTTTGCTTCCTCCTCCGATTGAAGACGAACTAAGACATGCCGTTCATTTAGTAAACCAAGCGAAAAATCGCCCAAAATTCCCCAGGTTCTATGAATTGAATCTCGGATGTCTTCCAATGTAGGACGTTAGCTGGAGAATTTTAAAACGATAACATGTTTTTCCATAAACACCTCCCCACGGACTTCATCCGTTGCCGTAATGCCAATAGCTGGAGCGCCCTCTTTACGGAATCTAGTGCCTTCTACCGGAGTCTCCACAACTTCGGAAACTAGAATTTTTCCCAAGATTTGAGCGAAGGAAGGCTTAGCCGCGCCTTCCGCGGATCCCCCATTAACAGGTTTCCCCAGAATGTGGGGAGCGATGGCGGCAGGAGGCGCCGACATCACACGCAGATCAGTGCCAGAACTGAAACAAAACAGGAATAACAACCTGTCTCTGAGTCGTATCGGTGCACAAGACCGGATTCGGATCGTATCGGCAGCGGTGACAATCAAAGGTTTCGGATCGTATCGACAGCGGTGACGGACTCACAGCAACCGAAAAGCGAACACCCCGGCCAAGACGAAAGGAGTTCTGCCTGGAGCAGATCTGTGCAATCCTAAAATCGTCCAGTATCGTCCAAAGTCGGTAGATATCGGCCAGAAACGGCCAAAACGACCCGAAATCCACCGGCAAGGAGTAGCTGAGCCTCCTAGGGTTGTCGCAGAGCCTACCCTCGCCGCCACCAGTCGATGGCTAGGATGCTATCTCACTTAGAAGGGACGGTAGAGATTAGAATCGGTGAAAGACCGAAATGCCCTCCCGAAATCGCCCAAAATTTGCTCTCCCCTCTAGTCGAGGAAAACTTTCTTAATCAATATATATGTAATTAGCCATAATGTCAGACGTGTGATGTAATTTTTAGTTTTCTAAAAATGCTAGGCGGTAGGTGGGTGGCGAGCTGGGGACTAGTGCCTAAAGGATTAAGAGATTTATTTATTCATTATAATTGATAATTTATAAAAGTTAAATATAATAGGATATAAATTACTTCTAATTCGATGCCAAAATACATATGGAAAATGTATTAAAAAAAAAAATCTTATAATTTTAGCCAGACATTAGCCCTCACATGCCTATAAATAGCTGTACTATCACCACCATCCATCTCCACTACAACATAACCACCACCACTACCACCACCACCAATACTACTACCACTACTATAACACAACCACCACCATCATCACTAATACAACTGCTACTACCATCACAATAACACAATCACCACAAGCACGTACTACTGTCACCACCATCACTGCCCCATTGCCACTACCACCACAGCCACTGTTCCTACTCATTCTCAAGATTTCGCTTACCCCTTCACCATTCACCAAATCTCGAAAACGCATTCCCATTCCATTTGCCAAATTGTGAAAATGTTCCTCTGTGACAAATTATGATACTGCCCCTACCCATTCATAACATTTCGAAATTGCCACTCCCCCATTCACCACATCCCAAAATGGCCCATCCCATCTTCATTTGCCGCCAAATTTTGAAATGCCATTTTCTCAAAACTTTGGTTTTTCTATAATGTTTTATTTTAAGGTCAATTCAACCAATATTATATATGGGCAAAATTATGAGTTTACAAGCTTATAAATTAGGCCTAATGAAGACAGAGATCCAATAACAATCAAACTTTTGAATTTGATCATCTTATTAAATCAAAAGTAAACATTTTTTATCTTCTACAAATAACATGCTTAATGAGTTGGGATAGTTAGGACAGTCAAACTGAAAGGGAGCTAAGCTCCAACAAAGAGAAGGTGAAAGTAATATATTATAATGATGATGCGTATAAATAAATATAATAGTAAATTGATGTGAATGAAAAAAATCAATGTTTTGGTAAGCAATAATTTGTTTTCATATTTGGTAATTTAATGATCTATTTGGGGAGTGTCGAAGGCACGACTCAAGAACTAGGATGTCATGCCTTGTACCCGTGCCAACAACACGAGTACATGCTATGTGAAAAATATACAGTCGTGTTGTTCGAATGTAGTATATTATAATAATGATGCGTATAAATAAATTATAATAGTAGATCGATGTGAATAAAAAAATTTAATTAATCAATATTTTAGTAAGTAATAATTTGTTTCATATTTAATAATTAAGTGACCTTTTTGAAGAGTGTCGAAGTATATATGATATGTGAAAAGTGTAAGACCGTGCCGTTTCTTAATGCTAGAAGTAAACAATTTTAATTGTCACGTCCATGGTCTTGTATCATTACTCCTAACGGCGAAACTTGTTTAGACTCCTTATTTGATTATAGAACCGGCTTTGTACCTCAAGTTGTTTATAAAACCTTAAAGAACACCACACCTTAAAGAGCCTTTAGGTTTCATTTTCAAAAAAAATCACCTATCTCGGTTTCTTTAATAATCAAGTTGATTTTCATTCCATTGGCAAAAACCTGAAAATTTTAGTAAGTTTTATATTATTTCTGATTCAACATTTTTCTTAGAGGTTATAAAAGTTAACGATACCATATCCAAAATTCTAGCTGTCCTGGGAAAATCAGTCTGGTTGCTGCCTGGGGGGGCCCCTCTTTAAACACCTTTTACCAGGCTGGTTTTCCAAGGCTAGCTAGAATTACATACCATCTAGATTCTCAAATACGATTTTTTCTAATAAAATCTTGATTAATCACTTGAGAAAAGTGTAATATAAATTATTTGGTTAATCACAAACAGAATCCGACACCATCTCACAACATGCCACGTGTCAACCTAAACATTTCACCAAAATCAACTTTCAAAATCTCACCCGCAATATGTGCACATTTCAAAACTTGTAACCTCTCCAAATTCTTAGCTCTCTCTCTCTCTCTTTCCCCTTAAATTGTTTGAATAAACTCCTGTTTCATATTCTTCCACTCCACACTCATTAATGGGTAGAGTTGGAGAAGAAGACTCAGATCCAAAGTCACAACTGGTGACCAAATTATGTTCCATTGCTTCACATTATTCAATCAGTAATCCACCCAGTTGTCAAACCCATCGATCAACTAGACTGCATTTTATCGATTGGTACCTCATTCTTCAAGTATGTTAATTAAACTGTTTCTTTGTTCTTAAATAAAAAAGTTTCACTGGGTATTTTTATTTTTGTTAAAAAATTTTAATGTTGAATGCATGTTTGTTTATTGGATCAACAGGTTGGAGAAGATGCACACATTGATATAATTCGGAAGCAGTATCGAAAACTTGGTATGTCTCATCAGATTGATTGATGGAGTTTGTTATAGCAATTGTAATATTTGTGTGCAATAAATTTTTTTACGAGGTCTGTTTTTGTGCAGCTTTGCAACTTCATCCTGATAAGAACAAACACCCCAAGGCTGAAGTTGCATTCAGGCTTGTTTCAGAGGTATTTTTGTTGTCATATGTTTTTAGGATTTGTGCTCATTCGCTCTACAAAATAGTTGAAAACTGAATACTAGAATAATAGATAAGTATTCATTTTGTAACTATTTGCTAGTCAAATTAGTAATGTGTATAGTTCAAATCATTTTTTTTGGCTTCATTTTAGTGTTTCTGACACTTCTAATTGAATAGAGTTCTGAGTCATCGTTGTACCATACTCAAATCATCTAAGACCAAATGGTTTTGGAAGATTGTTCACAAAATTGCTCTTTATGTGGTGCAAAAACGAAATGCTTGATCTTCTCAATGGTGAGAATGGAATGTTCAATATTTGAAATGACAGAAACCCATTTCGTAATCCTCACTACACTAAAATAGGTCTATTTCTTTATGTATGGAGAAAAAAATTTCACAGAGGAGTTCTGCTAAAATAGGAGATTAACATTCTGGCTGATGTGAAAAGAGCACATAACTTATCTTGAAGGTAAAAACTTTCTGGCTAGATCGACAAATTGACGCAAAAACTGAATGTTGATTGAATTCACAAATATCAGTTTCAAGAAATACAGACCTAAATTACCCTCATTGTTGTAAATACCTTCATAACTACTTTTACAAGGTTTCACATCTGTTTTTATGACTTCCATCTATCTCATTTTAACGCTTCAATGTGTTGGAATTAATTGTCATTGTTGAGCAGGCTGAAACCTTTTACTTCGTAACTTTGCCTGGACATTTTTATGTTGTTGGAGACCTCTTTGTGAGATAGCACTCTATTCAAGTTGGACTAATGTTTCGAGTTCTACTCATTCTAGTTTGACCAGTAAACATTACTTCATAATCAATTAGACAATTTGATTGCAGGCCTATGCATGTCTCTGCCATAAAGCCAAAAGAAAGGCCTTTGATTTCGATAGATGTAACAGCTTATGCAGGGAATGCAGCAGAATCTCACCCAAGACCTGCAACTTTCCTCCAGAAATAGTGAGATCGGATATAATTACCCACCAACTGAGACAAGTTAGAGACAGATTCAGAGAGGAAGTCAGGGTGATAGAGAGTTGTTTGAAGATAAATAAAGCATCCAGGACAGAGTTCCCAGTATTTAATCCATCTGACTATACCTTTGGAGACTACCCGCACTACAGAAAGATCTACAAAACACCCGAGGACTTTTTGTATCTTAGAGCTGGAAGCATTAGGAGTTATGATCAAAGAACAGGGAAGTATGAATCACCGATCTTTGAAAGTAGACCAGAAAGGAGATCACTGCACCACAAATCTGCCTATGTCAGTTCATGATTTGCATTAGATGGGTATTCTGATTTGAGAACATAGAGATGCCTAACAAACTTCGGATATTTGTTGAGTTTATAGTGGTCATTGAACTTCTTTCACTTTGGTGAGTCGACAGAACTTCTGTGTCAGATTTGCATTCTGTACTTTAATTTGATCCTGCCGAACTGCCTCCTGAAATGGTGATAATAATTCCACTTTGAAGAAACGCGTAGTGAAGAAAGTGTTCAGTCCGTTGAGATTAATCACTTAGCTTGTGATTAGAAAAATTAGGTCTTCCATGCCTTCAATTGTATTAGTTCAACACACCTTCATGCATGGAGAAATGTATCATTTTCACCACCAGAGATAAAAGCTAGAGTATTTTCGTCTATAATTTCTATGCCGAAAGTTGACAAAAATTTGTAGCTCTCTTAAACATTATCAGTATATGAGCAGAGATATTTTCTTTTCCACATTATAAATGAAAACCAATTTGTAACGAATATTCTTATGCTGGAGCTAAAATTTTGTCTGCAACATAGGGAGTAATTCATGCAATCCTCTTTGATGTGAACAAAAGGCTCCAAGCACCAAGAGCCTGATATGAGGAGCTTATGAATGAATCCCTTCTCTTACTGTTCAGAAAGGCTAATCTCTTAGTGGTCGGAAAGGCTAATGCGCTTGATTGCTATGATACTACTGATACTACTCAATATAGATAATTTACATGGCTTCTTTGCTGAATAAACTTTGCCAGCATATGTGTGCATTCTGCAATTTCATCTCTTTTTATAGATGTCAGGGGATTTTGAGGTTTTTGAAAGCCATAATCAGTCATCACATCTTGTTTACCAAGGGTGCTCTCATTCAACTCACTGCTGTTACAGATGAGGAGGAATAGGCAGGGTGACCTATTGATCGCTGCTCTACAAATGGCTGTCATTATTTTTTTGTCAGTAGATTGTATCAATTCATATCAAGTTAGATTTGTCGACCGCGACTCAATGCATGCCACATTGTGGCAAGAGCTCCCGGTAGATGCTGATACAGAGTTGATATCGGTATGAATTCAAAGCTTAAGTGAAATAAATTTTGGATTACTAAAACTATGGATACCCAATCACATAGCAATACACTACACCAAATTGGCACTTTTGTAACAACTCTCAAAACAGTATCACTTTTGAGATGTTACAATCCACCAAACAATTTCAAGTCAAAACTAAATTTAGTCAAAAAAATGAAAAACAATAATACAAAAAATGATACAATAAATTGAATCACCATGAATAGTATCACTTTTATAATCATACTCTTCATGGTGATACAATTATTGTATCATTTTGTTTTGTATAAATGTGTAAAATTGTTAGGTGAATTGTTACACTTCAAAAGTGATACTGTTTTGGGAGTTGTTACAAAAATGTCAATTTGGTGTAGTGATACTGCATTGTTAAATTTCTCAGATGTTGCTGGTTTACCATGATTTCAACAAGTTGAATATGTGCATTCACAACATATAAGTAACTTAAATAAAAGAAAAAAATAGTACCATCACACATGTATCGGATGGAGGAGCATTATGTGTACTGTGTACACATACTACATGAAGAGAATGATCACTGAAATTCGGAACCTTACGGTCTCGCAAGTAACCTATAAGTTCTAATTTGACAAATCGACTAGGTTTCAGATCGAAATTTTATTCTTTTTTATTTTTTGGATGAGAATAAAAATTGTTCGAGTCTTCTCCATCCAAAATCTGACCAAATGTTGTGGCATTCAGGTTCCTCATACTTCTCATAACCTGAAACCCAATGGCTCGGATCCCATTTCTAGTGGTTTAGCCCATAACGAATAACTGATTACTTCCCACTATCCTAATTTTTAGGGATAAACGCACACACACTATGTGTACTAGGTCTTTGATTCTCTATAACTTACTTCCCACTATCCTAATTTTTAGGCACAAATACACACACTGTGTACTGGGTCTTTGATTATCTATAACTTAACTTTCACCTAAATCATTTCAGAATCTCCTCCATTTTCTCTCCCATAATACTTCATTCATCACCACCAACTATCCAAAACAATCACTTCTTCTGTGTGGAGTGGCAATGGCATCCATTAGTAGAAACCACAACAACAAGTCTAGAACACTCTCATCACTGATGGAGAAAGAGAAGCCAAACACAACACTTTCTACCACAAAAATGACATCACTTGTTGGAGCAATAGCACAGGAGCAAACTATTAAGGCTCTTATCACTAAGAGAGATTCCAATCAGCTTTCAAAAAAATCCCATTTTCTCAGCATCACTACCACTAATGCAATGGTAAGGGTCAAGATCCCAAAGTTACTAGCCAAGACTTTGAGAAAGAAAGAAAGTAGAGATGGTGGAGACAAAAGAAAGACTTCCAAGTCATGGTGTCCCCCCAAAAGCCATTTTCATGACAATGATGTTGGTTCTATCTTATCAAATGGCTTTGGTTGTAAGAGATTGCAAATTGGGCCTAGTGCTTTTGGTACACAGAAAACGGAGGACTCTGACGTTAGAAGTAAGATTTGTGGTCGATGTTTAGAAATAGAGTCATTGAAGACTGAAATGGGGAACTCTGTGTTGAATGATGAGGTTTTGCCACTTGCACTAGATGCTTTTTCATCCTTGGAGTTGCACAAAAACTCAGATATTGAAGAGGAAAAACATGAGAAGGTGACTAGCTTTGAGTGTAATGACAAGCATCCGGAGCAGATTTCTATGAACTGCCAGCAACATATCAATTTGAAATCGTCGCTGAAAAAGTTACTGAAGAAGAAAATTAATCTCAAGTTTAGAGTAGGTGATAGAAATGGCGTATCTAGTACTACAAACTTTCTAGCAAAAAAGTTCCTGAGGAAGTTTAGTTGTTCAAGAAAGAAAATGAGTCAAGAGATCGAAAAAAATGACTGGGAAACAAATGAGGCGGAAACAAATGAAAATGACAGTGAAGGCGACAATGAGCTTTGTAAGAAGAAGATTCTGATGGGAGAGAAATGCAAACCTCTGAACTTTTGATCCTGTTACCATTAGTAGGATTTGCAAATACTGTTTTTAATGTCATTTGTACTTGATTAGTGTAACTATTGTTTTAAACTTGTACTTGGGTTGTAAGTAAATAACATATTTTGGCCCAGTAATTTATTACACATTCTGCTCTACAACTTTGGTGTTTTCAAGCTTTAGTAAGGTTGATAACATAAAGCATTGCAAATCAATGAAGGCTCAGTATCTAGTAATCTAATTATCGGAGTTTCAGGTTTGCTATCTCAATGTATATGTTGTCTGGTTCAATTAGGATTTAAGAAACTATTAAGACTCTACAACACAGCACACCAGGCATCTTTGATCCACCTGATCTTTGTCAAACTTGCTGCCACATGGTTGCAGTCTGCAGATCTGTAGGCAGCGAAACACAAACACTAACGTGACCCCTACGTGAAGCAAATTGCTGAATTGGTAATAAAGATAACTGTGTTTCCAGTCACATCCATGCTAAGAAGATGAAAGTTGCGTTTTCTATGGCTGACTAGGAGCTTTGCTAGGGAGTGAGGGATAGGTGTAACCACCCATCCCTCGCTCCCTCCCTCGACTCCTAGAATTTTCGGGCTGACTAGATACTAGGGTGGAATTAGATTCTACCATCCAAGGATTGTGATTTCGTTTTTCGAGTTAATTTCGGTCCTCCAATTTTAATAAATACTTTGTGAAATATTTCGTTCGATATAGAAAGAACATAAAAATTTTGATTACGATTTCGAATTTAACAATATAAGTTATAAATTTTAAACTATTAAATATTACATAAAAAGTCTCACAAGAACTCGTAGTTTCATACATATTACATATTACTTAATAATCACTCAAATAACAAACTTTTGATAGTAAAATAACATTATAGCATGTTAAAATATTTATATTTATTTTTTGAGAAAAACTTCGATATATTTCAGATTACAAAATAATTTTCGATAACTTCAAAATATAAAATATTTCGTGAAATTTCGACATATTTCGAGAAATCACATTCTTGCTACCATTTAACATTTCATTTTGAAGGTGATCCTGAAGATCTTACCCTTAGAATGGAGGTACATCAGTGTTCCATTGCTTGACAAGGTCATGATCTACACTACAACTGGTATTTGCACACATTGAGTGATTGAGACTATAAATATATAGTCTTCATACAATTAGGTTTTTTTTTTAATCCCTTATCCCTCTCACCAGATGCCGTCGTATCGACTTTGTGACCTAGTGATACATTCGCCACTGCTCAACCACTGAGCCATCACGCCTTTGACATCTAAATACAAATTAATTATCCAATAATATTTGGAAATACAAATTCTCAGTCTCATGAAAAATAAATTTCTTCATGCCACATCAACCATGTCAAACCACACTCTCATTCCAAGCATCCAATACATATCGCTAGGAAAATGATACACATCTCGATGCCCAATTTGCTGTAAAACCTCCTCTCCACTCAAGAGAGTGCAACTTCTCTCTTCTTCTTCTTCAACTCCCGCTTAATCTCATCGACTAGTATCCCTATTGTCGCAAGGAATCCATCGCGTAAGGTAACTTTCTTTCTAGGGTTTCTTTGCGTTTCTTTTGTTGTTGCATCAAATTGCATCCAGGGTTTTGTTAGGGTTTCCATCTCTAATCTTGAAAACTATTTCATCTATATTTTGATTACTGTTGATTGTTCTACAACTCAACTAGTGCACATTGAAATTGTTTGCCTTATGTTTTCGTAAACTATTGTAACAATGGTGACTCAATTCGAACACTACATGTAGTGGTTTATTGAAACCTTAGTCTTTACTTCGATCATTTTGAAACCCAAGCCCTATTCTTAGTTTTCTTCATTACTAGGGACAGCTTTATGAGGGTTCGATATTTCTTTCCGAACCATGGGCTTTTTTGACAATGAAATAAATTTTGAACCTTTCTCTAAGATGAAGTTGGAAGCATTTAAGAAAGGATCCATTTTGGTAAACTATTATTTGTTGGGCAAATTTAGAATTTCTGTTAGAGTGTATGGTATCTGAGATAGGTGAGCAATTTGGGTGATACTGTTTTGTGTTCATTAGATTTCTTCGCCAATCCATCTATTCGGTCAAGTTAATTAAAAACAAAAAACCCTATTTAAAATGTACAAAGAAACAACTTTAAGGGATGGGAGTGAAGCGCGTAACTTGAGTCACATTGTGCTTGTTTGTTTGCTGTGTAATAACTTTGATGAGAAGGGTTTCATTCCCCTTTTGTTTGTGAAATAAACAAGAAGATACCAATATGTTGGTTGGTGACAACAAACGGACATCCTTGTTTTCATTTGGCGAATATTATCGAAAATGAGTTATGTTTTTCGATATTTTCATCACTGTGCATTTTCTGTGCAAGTTATCTATCTATATATATATATATATATATTTTTTTTTTTTTTCAGGGGAATTCTTATTTTTTCATTATATTTGTTAGGAGTTTTTTGATTGAAGGATTTCGAGGAAGACCATTCAAAAGAAATCTGACAATGTTATCAAGATGGAATAAAGCTATCCGAAATATTTCCAAGCGAGTGCACAACAACATTGATAAGCAAGACCATATTTTTCATGCCTACAGAAACTATTCCAAGGTTCTTACTATTGCGTGCTTTACGTTTTCCAGTTTAGGGTTTCTCAGGAAAGCAAGGTTATAATAAAAAATTTCCACTTAGGAAAATCCAGTTGAGAATGATTGTTTTGGCATTAGGACATGCTATTTATTAATTGGTGTGAGTTCAATGACATCCTCAAGCTATCGGGTCATGATATATCTTCGTCATACATTAGAACATGCTTCAAGCTACTTGATTTCGAAATTCCTAATAATTGATAAATTTCACTTTTCTTTCTTTTTTCTCTTTTACCACCTACTTCCTTTTATCTTTGAACCAATAAATACTTGCTTAATAATGGAGCACTAATTTCTGAAACTAAGTTGGCTGACTTTTTTGTTTGTGTTATTGTGGGTTATATTACATGTAGTGAGTACTGATTTCAAGAAGTGAAACTATGATCGAAGAAGTCTTTGAATAAAGTACTTTTTTCTAACCTACAACATATTAGAGACTGATTCATTTCATGTATATTTTGCAGGGTGTTACAAGCATTGTTGGTGAGTTCTTTTGCTCCCCATTGATTATACGATTGTTTTCTTTTCCTTGATATGAAAGTATGAACAATCATCATTAATATCTTTTAACATAACACTTGAGTAGGGATCATCATGATTAGTTGTACTGTTGTACACCTCCTTCTGCATGTATCTATGTACCCTAGTAGGACTTTAGGTAGAAAGAAATGTAAAACAAGATTTATTAATATTTGAGCTTCAAGTTTATTAAAGGAGCATACAGGAATTATGACTCCAATACAAGCAATTCCAATTATCATAAAATACCAAAGCAAGGATTTGGAGGTACCCAATGCTAAATGCTAACCAAGACTTCCATCATAAGTCCTCTAACATCTATATAAACTCTCTAAAGCTCGGAACCTCACAAGTCATTGGCCTAGTTTTAAGTAGATTTGCTAACTTGTTCTTATTTCAGCTAGTTTGTCGGTTCTGCATCAGTGCAAAAGTTATGGGGGACATCCTGTGTGTCCTCAGTTTGCTAGATCCTTGGCATCAAGTTCAACTTCACAGTCATCAGGGAAAACCCAACAAGAGGTACAACCTTTCTTATCCTATGTGCTATTGATTATAAGTTTATTTTACAGTTTAATGTTGATTTCAATCATACAGCAAGACGTGTTGTTGGTCGCTATACAAATTTGTATGTTATGAGTGTGGGCAATGTTCCTAAAAATGCGTTCCTTATTTTATATAAGACGCTAGAATTGTATAAGAACGACTTGTGTTAGCCATGTGGCATGCTAATAATCGAACTTTTAAGTTCCCAAGATCACATGCATTGTGTGAGAAGAAGCATGGTTCTGTAGAGGACTTTGGAGGCTATTGACGGGGTGATGGATCAAGACTTCCATTTTCGTTGAGGAGCTCTATCTAGGGAAGAATTAAGTGAATTTGTTGACCTGTCCAGCATTTTGGATGGAGTGGTAATGGGGATTCAAGAGGATACATGGGTTTGGAAAGAGGACAACGGATTTTCTGTATCTTCAATCTTTTCTAAATGGGTTTTGGGCTAATTGCCTGTTCGCGCTATGTCGAATTTTCTTTTGAAGTTAATTTGGAGAAAATGTGTTCCTCCTATATATGGACAGTGGTGTGGAACAAGATCCTGTCTAAAGCAGAGCTTGTGCATTGAGGTATGGATATTGATGTGTGTTGTTCTATGTTTTTGTTCACTTCTTGAGACTGCAATGTATCTTCTCCTGCAATGTGACTGGGTAAGTGGGATTTGGAGATATGTAGTCAATTTGTTTGGTGCTATTGGGTTATCCCAGGGATCATTGAGGAATTGTTGAAGGATTTGAAAGTTCCCAGTTATCTTACTCCTAAAGGAAAAATCCATTGGTAGTTAGTACCATTCTCTGTAAATTGGGTGTTCTGGTTAGAGCGCAATAATATGATTTTTTCTGGTAAGTCTTCGAGTGGGGATGCGGTGATCATGGAAATTCTGATCTTGTTGTGGAGTTGGGTTTTCCATTACCCTTCTTTCAAGGGATTGTTCTTTGATTACCTATATGGCTCGGAGCTTAATGCTTCAAAGATTCCTTTACAATGTAATATAGTTTTCTTTGGCATGAACAAATTTTACCTTTGAGAAAATAGTTAAATGATTTAATTGATGTAGTTCCCTCATTGGGGGTTGGGGGTTTGGTGCTGCCAGTTCCAATTTTTTTGAGGTGTGGGTTTGTGGGGGAAAAAAAAAGATCATTGCCTCATCCACAATGTTGCTCCAAAACTTGGCTATGAAGTCGCTTGGCCAACCTCGTCCTTTTCATGTGTGTGAACTGGGAAGCAAGTCGGTTAAGTCTGGCCATTCCTTGTGAGAAATTAGGTTCAAAGCAAGGGTGGAGAGGTTGGCATTTTGCCTAAGATCGAGTGCAGATGATACCAAATTTGATGCAAATTGAATATAGCTCTAATCCAGGTTTGTGATTCTTAAGACAAATTGAAACAAATTTCTAGTTACTAGTCTCCACATTCATGCTTGCAACGAAGGTATTTGTTGCATCTCAAGGCAAACACCTTTTGAGTTCACTAGTGAATATCTTACCTTGTGCCTCAACATTTTAACATACTTTTCTCATGAATGCCGTTCTGAACCACACCTTCCTCATGAATATTCTCCAGGAATCAGCTGAAACAATGTGGGTCTTACTGATGCAATCTCATTCAAACCAAGAAACTACATCAAAAGCTACCAACACCTCTTTATTCATCTAAAGAAGACCTAATACAATGAGCTTGTTTATAAAGACCAAAATAAGAACCCTAATATTAGGAAGGCAATGAATTTTTGACACCACTACTTCCTCTCGTTAACACCACCAATCCCATCAATTTTAAATATTTTGAACCTACTATGTGACACCACCATTATATGAGTTTTTTTTTTTTAATTCTCTTTCTTTCTCTTTTCTTTTCCTCTCTCCATGGAAACCAACAACATCGCCGGCAGCCCCCTTTTTTCTTTCTTTGTCTGCATCTGAATTGCTCTTTTACAGAAAACAACAACGTGAGTGACACCCACCTCTGTCCTACCCGCACTCGCCCCACTTTGCCTCCCTCAGTGCACGCCCCCGCCCCACCGCGCCCCCCCCCCCCCCAAAACTTGGGTCGCAATGAGAGCTGCAAGATTGGGTCGATTCGCATGAAGGTCCGCAAAATTTGCAAGTGTACTCGCACGGGGGTCTGCGGAATTTTCAAGTGTTCTTGCATGGGGGTTTTTGAGCTGCTTAAAATTTTTCACAAGTATGTTTGCGAGTGGTTGCATCTGTGTTTGATTTCAGTTTCTATTTCTATTTTGATTTCGTTAGGAAATCTCGTTTTCGATATTGATTTCAGTTTCGAAAAGGGAGAGACAAGGGAGGCGCGGGGCTGCACGCGGTGCATCGTCCGAAAATTTGTTTCTGCTCGTTGCTGGAGTTCTTGTTGTTGAGAAGAGAGGAAGAGGAGAGAGAAGAGATGAGAGAAAGAGAAGGCAGCAGGGCGGCGAAGCGGGTTACTGCTATCATCCTCGCTGCTATCTGTAATGTTGTTCATCGCAGAGGGAAAGAGGGAGAAGAAAGAAAGTGGTGTCACTAAGCAGGTGATGATGTTAGACAGGAAGATGGTGGTGTTAGAAAGTTACTGCCTGTTAGGAAAGAAGCAATTGATCCCTACTTAAATGAACTTCCTAAAATATATCCCAATGATGAAGTTACCTCAACATATGAAAATTTTAAAATATATAATTTTAGTGGTCCTAAAAATCCTAGATGGAAGTAGAATTATCCCTTCATGCTTCATCATCACTTGCACTTAAACTAAGTTTCTTTCCCTTTTCTTGTTCTTGTTGCAGCATAGAAAAGACATATCTACAGTTGATGACCCCTTTGAGGCTCCAACCTACAATATTCCAGAGAAGCCTGTGACATTTACAGAGGGGGCTTCCTATGGTATCATCATTGTTGCTGGCCTAGGTGTTGCACTTGGAGCAGGATATGCTGTTTTTAAGGAACTTATTTTCGAACCTAAAGAGTAAGGTCCTGAATTCTATTTCTAGGAAAATGTGACTGGTATTCGTAGCTTTAAATTTCTGCATTTAAAGTTGTATTTTTCATGGATTTAATCAAAATTAGAACTGGTCACCTGGATTTAGGTACAAGGTGTTTGGGAAGGCCTTGGAAAGGGTACAAAATGACAGTCAGGTTAGTCAAATGTTTGCTACTGTGATTTCTTGCTTTCTACTTGGGAAGCGTTAATGTTCTTTAGTTATTGGGAAGGTTTAGCTGCTTTATGTAAGGTCAATTGAAGAATCTTGGTGTATTGTGGACCACTATTTGAAGAACTGCATCATTGCCATAGGAGACTATATAGAGCAAAAATGTAATCTAAATTTGTATGCCTATTAACGATAACTATAGAATTGCATTTTTTCCCTTGTTATTTGGAGACGGCCAGGAATGAGACCCTGGCAAATGTCCTCTTCTCCTTCGACTTAATTTTGCATTTAAAAGGCCAGAAAACGGTGGTTTCCCCTTCCCACATGTGGTTACCACCTATTTTCCAGCATCTTTATGTATGATCACACTTGTCTCCTGACTTTGATTCAGATCAGCAATTTCTATGGCAAAATCTAAATCTGTATTTGTTAACTAATCATAAATTCCGTAGCTTGAATTGTTAAGGCGATTCTATTATTAGGAGTCTGATGGATTGTACTGGTAACCTTGTGTAACTTCTCTATATCCCCCTCTTACAATGTTTTTGTATTTGCATGTTGGGTTTCTTGAAATCTATACTCGGTTCATGTGGTTTGCTTATGTCACCTCATATCAGGTTAGAGTGAGAATTGGATCTCCTGTAACTGGGTATGGCCAAGAAGTCAGAAACCGAGCTGCTCGTCAACGAATTCCAAACAGGATATGGACTGATGAAGATGGCGTTGAGAGGGTTGAGGTGATTATCTTTCCATCTGTTCTTTGTTTTAGAGAGTTTGTCTAGAGGCTTGTCTGACATCACAAATCTATTCTATGCAGGTTAATTTTTATATCCGTGGACCTCATGGAGCCGGAAAGGTCTACACAGAGATGTTCAAGGACAAAGTGGACAAGGAGTGGAAGTACACTTATTTGATTGTCGAGATCAAATCTCCATCCCCAGCACAATTGATGCTGGAATCCTATGTCCCAGCTTGAAAGGATGAGAGTGAGATGACTATCGTCCAAAATTTAAATTCCATTTTCTTGTAGAACTTTCTGTTACTGCCTGTATCTGGGGGGTTGCACATGTATTTGAAGTCCAATTTTGATTTTCGGCATTTCATGTCATGTATGGTATCTGGTAGTCGTGTTCATTTAGGCTGCCTAGTTTTGGAACAGTTATTTTTAATTTAATTTAATTTAATTTTTTATTGTTCAGTTTAAACGTAATATGATCCAAAATTATTTTCCAAATATAGAAAATTTACATGTGAGGACTGCTTGGGCATCCTTGTCGAAGCCTTCAAATGTTTGTAGACCAAGAGGTTTTTAATATGGCTTCCAGGCAGCATTAATTCTATTGACCCTAATGGTACAGGTATTATAGGTCGTACATACTGACCTTTCTGGCCTTGTGTTTGCCTGCAGAATTTTGGCTCTTCGTGGAGCTGTGAATTTTGCTGCAAATCTTGGTTGGAGCTGAGTAATTGCGTCTCTTGCTATTTGGATTTGCTACTTGAGACTGTAAAATCTTGGCTGGAGCTGAGCAATTGCTGCAAAATCATTTTGTAAGCATCACGTTGCCATCGGTATCATCCTAACCATTTCTTCAAGATGTAATTCTTCCGCCTTTATTCGGACTGAGAGCGATCAAGATTCTTATGCCCATATGCCATCTCTATAAACACAATGCCAAAACTATTCAGGATCCATGTAACCCACATTCATCTCATCCTGGTCCGAAATTTACTGTCATCAACTTAGATAACCTGAAATCGCCAACCTTGGCATCGAAGTGGTTCCAAGAGAATGTCTTGGGGTTTAATGTCGAAATGGACTTTTTTGGTGCAACCCCCATGTAGATAAGCTAGTACCTTGGCTACACTAATAATAAATTTTCGGATCATTTTCCAATTAAGAGTGTTAGATTCGTCGTTCTATTTAAAGATCCATTTGTCCAAGGAGCCATTGCACATGTATAGAAATTATCATCATCTACTATGATCTAGTCAAATCCCTCGACTTTCAAATCATTTATTTTTAAACAACCACAGATCTAGCTGCATATACATGAATGCGTAATCATGTATCAGTGATCCTGTGCGTGTGTGATTGATGCAATGAATCAGTGTGACAACACTGTTGTTCATACATTCACATCAAATATTTCACATCATTATTAGTAGTAACTAAGTCTATGTGTGCTGAACACAGTATACAGTTTTGACAATTCCAGACTCAGTTTTTATGTGCCAAACACTCTCATCTAGCTTTTCAACCAAAAAAGGAAATAAACGAACATAACCCAATGCCTACCAAATGCAACCCAGCGTGGCTTGCATGCTTAGTGGTTGAGAGGGAAATTGACATGTTTAATGGTTGAGAAGGAAATCGACATCGATCTTCTCGATCTGTTTTGTTACTGGTTATGGTTCATGAGAATGGAAACACAGAGAAGACGATATTTCACATTGGAGCTTGCTTTACTACTGACGTGTTGGGAAATTTATAAGATAATACTGTAAAAATAAGAGAGAAGGAGATGGAAATGGAGACCTGTGTGTTTTCTCTCACAGACAGAATTATGTGTCTGTTTGGTTGCACGGAAAATAAACATGGAAAATTGAAATTGTTTACATCAAAACTGATCGAGGCCTCCACTCGGACTTGAATTCCTATGAGTAACGAGAAAACAGTCTTATGAAATATCGATTTTTTATTAATAAATAAACAACCAACAATAAAAATATGCATACAAGGAAAATGGATTCTATTTCCCAAAAGAAAATGTCTAACTAAATAGACCCTAAGTTGAATTAGCATTATTGCTTCATTTCATGTAATGTAGGTCAACAGTTCATTTTCATTCCTGTAAGTTTGTGAAAGATGTACCGAGAAAATTCAAGTGATCACCTCCTATTTTTTAAAGCTTTTCTTTATATAATAAGTTCATTGTTTCTCATCATCTGTGTCAAAGTAGTGTTGTTAATTCTAGTCTATATTTTTCCCTGCACTGTCGTCTAACTTAAGCCTTAGAGTGCCTTCGACCACTACAACAGTGGTCCATTGCTCACCACGGTTCGTTTTACACATTCAATATTAGCAAGGACAAATTTGGACGCATAAAAAAATATATATATATATATATAGTCAAAAAATTTAAGTTCGTTGTTTCATGAAACGAATTGGTTGGAGAAGGATTAAATTCTGATGACTATGTATATTCGAGCTCAAAGGGTTGTTCCAAATAGTTCTTAAACTTTCTAGGAAATATATGTATTTGTATCCAAAAGAAGAAAAACTAAAACCAAAATAGAAAACAGAGATCTTCGTCACTACAAAAAAAAGTTTTAATAGCTACGGAAACTAGCGGCGGTTTTTTGATACCGTCGCTAATTATACGAAAAATCGTCGCTAATTGCTTTCAATACTATTTTCACCCATAATTATAAAAATTCGTCGCAAAATATTTAGTGACGGCTTAAAACCGTCGTTAATTATGTATTAGCGACGGTAATTTAGCCGTCATTAAGATTTACAAATAAAAATAATTGGTTTTTATTTTTTTTATTAGCGACGGTAAAAAACCGTGGCTAATTGGTTTTTTTTTTAATTAAACACTAAAGACATCAGCTACTGCAATTTACCGTGGCTAATTGGTTTTTGATTTTTTTAATTAGCGATGGCAAAAAACTGTGGCTATTACGGCAATTTACCATGGCTAATTGGTTTTTGATTTTTTTAATTAGCAACGGCAAAAAATCGTGGCTAATTGGGTTTTTTTTTAAACTAAACACTAAAGAGTTTAGCTACGACAATTTACCGTGGCTAATTGGTTTTTTTTTTTTGGAATCAAAGAAGATCGTAGTAGATCAGGTCAAAGAATATCAAATCAAATCAAATAAGATAAGATCAGATAAAAGAAAATCAGATTAAAAAATATCAAAGAAGATCATATCAGATCAGATCAAAGAAGATCATAGAAGATCAGATCAGATAAAAGAAGATCAAAGAAAATTAGATTAAATAAGATGAGATCAAGGAAGATCAAAGAAGATCAGATCAGATCAAAGAAAATCATATCAGATCAAAGAAGATCAAAGAATATCAAATAAGATTAGACCAAAGAAGATGAGATCAAGGAATATCAAAGAATATCAAAGAAGATTAGATCAGATCAAAGAAGTTCAAAGAAGATCAGATCAAATAAGATCAAAGAAGATCAAAGAAGATGAGATCAAATCAGAACAAATCAAAGAAGATCAGACCAGATAAAAAAATATCAAAGAAGATCAAATAAAAAAAGATCAAAGAAGTTCAAAGAAGGTCAATGAAGATCAAAGAAGATCAGATCAGATAAAAAAAAATCAAAAAAGATAAGATCAGATAAAAAAAATCAAAAAATATCAGATCAAAAAAGTTCAAAGAAGATAAAAGAAGATCAGATCAAATAAGATGAGATCAAAGAATATCATATCAGATCAAAGAAGATCAGTTCAGAGAATATCAAAGAAGATTAAAGAAGATCAGATCATAGAAGATCAAATCAGATCAGATCAAAGAATATCAAAGAAGATAAAAAAATATCAAAGAAGTTCAAAGAAGATAAGATCAAAGAAGATCAGATCAAACAAGATGAAATCAAAGAAGATCAGATCAGATCAAAGAAGATCAAAGACTAATTGGTTTTTAAAAATAAAATAAAATTAAACACTAAATAGATTAGCTACGGCAATTTACCGTGGCTAATTGGTTTTTGATTTTTTTTATTATCGACGGCAACAAACCGTGGCTAATTAGTTTTTGATTTTTTATATTAGCAACGGAAAAAAACCGTGGCTAATTGGTTTTTTTTAAAAAAACACTAAAGAGATTAGCTACGGTAATTTGCCGTGGCTAATTGGTTTTTGATTTTTTATATCATTAATTGGTTTTTAAAAAAAAATTAAACACTAAAGAGATTATCTACGGAAATTTCTCGTGGCTAATTGCTTTTTGATTTTTTATATTAGCGACGGTTTTTTACCGTCGCTAATAGTTAAAAAAATATATATCACCGATCCGTGTGAAACCTCATCTCAACCGTCAATAACACAAAAAAATTTAGCTCAATCCAACGCAATAAACCAAACCATGTCATCGATCCGC
Source organism: Berberis thunbergii (assembly GCA_003290165.1). NCBI lineage: Eukaryota > Viridiplantae > Streptophyta > Magnoliopsida > Ranunculales > Berberidaceae > Berberis > Berberis thunbergii. The sequence continues at coordinate 82,031 of QNQO01001591.1, forward strand.
GTAAAATTAACACAACCAATCCCCTTCAGTTACCTTTCTCTATATAAATTTCAATTTTTCTACAAACCAACTTAAACAAAAAATTTCTCTCAACAAAATTTTTCTCTCAACCTCCAGAGAAGAAACCTACAGAGGAGAAGTCAGCCGCTTCCTCGACATTGATCCCGGGCGCCTCTCTCTCCCCTCCCTTCCTCCGCCGCCTCCCTCTAGGAGATCTGAAATCTCGGATCGCAGAGATCTGAAATGTCAAATCTTGGAGATCTATGATCTTCGATATTCTATAGATCGATATTTTTTTTGTCATTTTTGTATGGATTTTTTTGTAATTTTTTATTTATTTTTGTATGATATTCTAGATACTGTAATTTTTGTTATAATTTTGATCAATTAAGTTAGTTCTAGTAGTTGATATTAATTTTCAAAATGGACAATCATTAATAGCTAATTTCATTATAAAAAATGAATTATAATTTGCTAAATAACAACGGCAAATACCGTGGCTGTGTTGTCAATTAGATTTGCAATTTAGCGATGACAACAAATCATTGCTAAATAGCCAAGGCAAAAAACCGTCGCTATATTGCCTTAGCGACCGCAAAAAACTCTCGCTAAGTAGCGACGGCAAATAAACGATCGATAAATAGCAACGACAAAAAACTGTCGCTATTTAGCAAAAGTCGTCACTAAATAGACACGGTACAAAAACGGTCGATAAATAGCGACGGCAAAAAAAGTCGCTATTTAGCAAAAACCGTCACTAAATAGCTACGGCAAAAAAAACGGTCGCTAAATAGTGACGACAAAAAACCGTCGCTATCTTACAATTAGTGACAGTTTTCATTGAAATTTTAAGCAGCTTTAGAGACAAATTTTTTTGAGTTAGCCACGGTTTTTTGTCGTGGCTAATTAGCGACGGAATAGTTTGTCGTTGCTGATTCAAATAGCGACGATTAAACTAGCGACGGTTTTTGTGCCGTGGCTAAATCATTATAACGACGATATTTTGCCAATTAGCAATGATTTTTAGCCGTTAGTGAAACGACTTTTTTTGTAGTGCGTGTGTCAGGACTAGTACCGTTGGTCAGTGAAACCTAGGTCAGAGGCCTTTCAAGACTTTCCTAATGGTCTCAAAACTCAATGTTCCCTTTTGAAAAGTGTCCAAATGCTTAGCATCTATATTATAGGGGGAAGGTTTGAGCTTTTGACTGTGAGGACGTGTTGCCTCCATTGCATAGTCGGGCCAGACTATACCGCTAGCATTTTTATTGTCTTCTTAGCATTGCTTTTCAACTTCAAACGTGTATTTCCATCGATCGATAGCATCGAACTAGTCTTGAGCAACGTCCTTCCGAACGTTCCTCCCCATTGTAATATATTGAATGTGAATGAGAGCTTTTACTGATTATTGTGCATTGTTATATTGTCTACAGATTGATATCGTGCATTCTCAAGTTAATATTTGTGCCCGTCAAAGTAATTACTCATAGGCTTACTAGTGGATTGGATAGCTAGTGCCGCACGGATTACTAGTCCGTGACAGTTGGTATCAGAGCCAAAGCTTGTTGAATGCAAACCAGGATGCAGGAACTAAATGAGCGCCTTAGCGCTATGAAGGAACGACAGGCTAGTCGAATGCATAGACTAGAAAGCAGAATGGACCAGTTGAACACTTTGGGAGAACAGATTAGTCGGTTGGATGAACTCTTTTCACTGGCAGACAGAGTGGATTCACTGGCTGAGCACGCTGATAACTTAGAGGGACGAACAGTCACTATGGAAGAGTCGCCTCACCCCATAGCTCAGGTGATGAGTGACTTCCAATTACAGTTGGAGGACTTATTTGCAAGGGTTGGCTTGCTGACTAAGGCCACAGGAACGACGGATCACCATAGGATGAAAGTACCTGAGCCAAAGTCATATGCTGGGGCACGAGATGGGAAGAAGTTAGATAACTTCTTGTTTGATCTGGAGCAGTATTTTCACGCGGTGAACCTCGAATCAGAAGAAGCCAAGGTTACCATGGCGACCATGTACTTAGCAGGTGATGCGAAACTATGGTGGAGAACCAAATATGCAGAAATGGAAGAAGGTCGCATCCTTATTAGAACTTGGGCAGATCTCAAGAAGGAACTCAGAAATCAATTCTTGCCTGAGAACACTGATTTCTTAGCAAGGAGGAAGCTCCACACCATCAAACAGACAGGCAATATTCGAGACTATGTCCGACAATTCTCAACTTGCTTGCTAGATATTCGAGACATGTCTGAGAAGGACAAAATTTTCTGTTTCATGGAACAAGCTCAGCCGCTTCTACAAGCAGAATTGCAAAGGCAGATGGTGACAGATATTACAAGTGCTATTGTGGCAGCAGAAAGGTTTAGCGATTATATGCCCATGACTGGATCCACTTCGCTCAATCACTCCACAGCTAGAACTGGCACTACCAATTCAAGCTCAGGGTCGAATGCTCACTCACCTCACCAAAACTGGGGAAACTCAAGTCAGAACCGAGGAAATTACAATTCTCGGCCGTCCAACCAGAATTGGAGTTCCAACAAAAATTGGAATGCCAGCTCTAGCAACTCAAATTACAACAACAAAGGAGGGCAAAACTACTTTGGGCAGTGGAGACCATCTGCCCCTGCCCCATGCATTCTTTGCAATAGCAGGGATCACCCAACAGGCAAATGTCCATCCAAATCAGTTCTACATTCATTAATGTCCTTGCTTCAAGCAGAACCTTCTAACTCGACCACATCGAGCTCGAACCCCACCAACAGTGAGACCTCCCAGATGGGAGCTCTACGCAAGCTCAATGTTGTTAAAGGAGAAATGTATGAGCACTCACACAAGAAGGCTTTGCAATACATCGACATCACTATCAATGGGTTCCCTTCCCAAGCATTGTTGGATTCCGGAGCGACAGACAATTTTATTGCCCCAGATGAAGCTAGACGTGTGGGTCTGAACTTAGAAGGAGATGTGGGTAAGTTGAAAGCTGTCAACTCTGAGGCAATCTCTATTAATGGTATGACTAGAGCTGTGCCACTACAGGTTGGTCCATGGGAAGAAAGATCAAACTTCTTACCCGTTCCACTTGATGATTTTAGGGTGATTCTTGGCCAGGAATTCTTTCGAGGAGCTGTAGCAGGACCATTACCTTTCATGGACTCCTTGGGGTTTTTCAGACCCAGACTACGCATTGTATCAACCTCAATTCGACCAACAACTCATGATAGAATATTGTCGGCGCTGCAAGTCAAGAGAGGCTTGGCCAAAGGAGAAGATACATACTTAGCTGTGGCAAAGCTAGAGATGGAAGATGATACTAGCAAAATTCCTGAGGAAGTTGCCCAAGTTATTGCTGACTTCAGCGAAGTGATGCCGAATGAATTGCCAAAGAATCTACTTCCCAGAAGGCTCATTGATCACAAAATTGAGTTAGTCCCTGGTGCCAAGCCACCCGCACGTAGTCCATATCGCATGAGCCCTCCAGAGCTAATCGAATTGAGAACACAACTAGATGGCTTGTTGGAATCGGGATTCATTCGGCCCTCTAAAGCACCTTATGGGGCACCTGTTCTTTTTCAGCGGAAACATGATGGCAGTCTTCGCCTTTGTGTTGATTATAGAGCCTTGAACAAAGTCACTATAAAGAACAAATACCCGTTGTCGCTCATTGCAGACTTATTCGACCAACTTGGATCCGCCAGATACTTCACAAAACTCGACTTGAGATCAGGTTACCATTAGGTCCGCATTGCTGCTGGTGACGAACCCAAAACTGTTTGTTCTACTAGATATGGGTCATATGAGTTCCTAGTAATGCCCTTCGGCTTGACCAATGCTCCAGCTACATTTTGCACCCTTATGAATGGCATGTTCCGTCACCTTCTGGACAAGTCTGTGGTTGTTTATCTCGACGACATCGTGGTTTATAGTGGGACTATAGAAGAACACCTACATCATTTGCGAGAAGTGTTCCAAATCCTTAGGGGTAATCTTCTCTTTGTCAAGAAGGAAAAATGCTCATTCGGCCAGACCCAGATCAATTTCTTGGGTCATGTTATTGGCAATGGCAAGATTCGGATGGACATGGAGAAAGTCAAGGCAATCCATGATTGAAACTCTCCTAAGAACGTGTCTCAACTACGTTCTTTCCTTGGACTCGCAAACTATTATCGTCGCTTCATAAGGGACTAGTCTAAGAGAGCTGTTGCCCTGACAAATTTGTTGAAACAAGACCGAACATGGGAATGAGATAGGCAGTGTGAAGCTTCATTCCAAGACTTGAAATTGGCCTTGATGAAAGATTCAGTATTGGCCTTGCTAGACATCACCAAGCCCTTTGAAGTACAAACAGATGCATCTGATTATGCCTTAGGGGAGTTTTACTTCAAGATGGTCACCCGGTAGCATATGAGAGTCGAAAGTTGAATGATACAGAGTCTCGTTACTCAGCTCAGGAAAAGAAATTGCTAGCCATTGTACATTGTTTACGGGTGTGGAGACGCTACCTCTTGGGATCTCAAGTCCTTGTTAAAACGGATAATGCTGCAGCAAGCCATTTCCTTACTCAGAAGATGCTAACCTCCAAGCAATCTCGATGGCAGGAAAAATTAGCAGAATTTGACTTAGTATTGGAATACAAGCCAGGGCGCACTAACAATGTAGCTGATGCACTCAGTAGAAGGGCAGACCTTGCAGTGCTAATCGATACTGGTCCGAGTTACACCATCTTGGAGAAGATCAAAGTAGGCCTACAGACAGATCCACAAGTGAAAGGCGATTAAAGAGTTGATCAAGCAGGGCAAAACTCGACGGTTTTGGATAAAAGATGGAGCAATACTCACAACTGGTAATCGCCTCTATGTTACGAGAATTTCGGGTTAAGGAAAGAACTTTTGAGAGAATGCCATGACACCCATAGGGCGGGACATCCAAGTTGGAGATGAACACTTGCATTGCTAGAGAGGGGGTACTATTGGCCGCAGATACAGGAGGATGTAATGGCCTATGTTCGAACATGTCTTATTTGCCAGCAAGATAAGGTTGAAAGAGATCGACCAGTAGGCTTACTAGAGCCCCTGCCTGTTCCAACTCGTCCTTGGGAAAGTGTTTCCATGAACTTCATTACGGGGTTACCGAAAGTGGAGGATTTCAGGAGTATCCTTGTAGTTGTTGACCGATTCTCAAAATATGTGACCTTTGTGCCGACCAGACTAACTTGTACAACCGAAGATACGACGCAATTGTTCCTCAAGCATGTAGTGAAGTATTGGGGATTGCCCGAAAACATTGTTAGCGATCGTGATGCTCGCTTCACAGGAAAGTTCTGGAAGGAGTTGTTCAAGCTCTTGGGATCCAAACTTAATATGTCGACAAGCCAACATCCCCAATCTGACGGACAGACTGAGCGTTTTAACTCTATGCTTGAAGAATACCTTCGTAATTTTGTAAGTGCAAACCAGAAAAATTGGGTGGGACTACTTGATGTTGCACAATTCTGTTTCAACTTACAAAATAGCTCAGCTACTTACTCCAGCCCCTTTTAGTTGGTTACTGGTCAGCAACCATTGACACCACATACAGTACTTACCGGATACCAAGGACCCAGCCCAAGAGCTCTTGATTTGTCAAAGCCTGGCAGAAAAACATTGAAGTTGCTCGAGCCTATCTTGAAAAAGCCTCCCGTCACATGAAGAAATGGGCCGACAAGAAACGACGAATTGATCCTTTTGCAGTCGGGGACTTGGTCTTGGTGAAGCTAGATATGTTCAACAAGTATAAAAGGACAGCTAGAGCACACAACAATTTGTTTCGCAAGTATGAGGGACCGGTACAGATTATTGAGAAAGTCGGCAAAGTCTCCTATCGCGTCAAGTTACCACATTGGCTCCGTTTCACCCATCCTGTCTTCCATGCAAGTAACTTGAAGTCCTACCATGCCGATGCCACTGATCCCACAAGAAATGTATCTACACGAGCATTGCCTAATCATCCTACTAAGCCAGATCGAGAAGTGGAAGAAATCTTAGTTAACCGCCTCATCAACAACACAGGCCCGAATAGAGAATATTTGGTCAAGTGGCAGGATGAACCTCCTTCAGAGATCAGTTGGGAGCCAGTCAAACATCTGCTGCCATACCTCTCAAAGCTGGAAGAGTACTTGGAAAAGTTCGCTGCGAGGGCGTCAGCGAATTAAGTGTGGGAGAGTGTCAGGACTAGTATCGTTGGTCAGAGAAACTAAGGTCAGAGGCCTTTCAAGACTTTCCTAATGGTCTCAAAACTCAATGTTCCCTTTTGAAAAGTGCTCAAATGCTTAGCATCTATATTATAGGGGGAAGGTTTGAGCTTTGACTGTGAGGACGTGTAGCCTCCATTGCATAGTCGGGCCAGACTGTACCGCTAGCATTTTTATTGTTTTCTTAGCATTGCTTTTCAACTTCAAACTTGTATTTCTATCGATCGATAGCATCGAACTAGTCTTTAGCAACGTCCTTCTGAACGTTCCTCCGCATTGTAATCTATTGAATGTGAATGAGAGCTTTTACTGATTATTGTGCATTGTTATATTGTCTACAGATTGATATCGTGTATTCTCAAGTTAATATTTGTACCCGTCAAAGTAATTACTCATAGGCTTACTAGTGGATTGGATAGCTAGGGTCGCACGGATTACTAGTCCGTGATAGCATGCATGATTCTTAATGATGTCAATGAATTATATGTGGTTCTTAACTGACCAAAGTCTTTATACATGTAATATTTATACCAATGATATTGATTTGTTTGAATTTCAAACTTTACTTTTAATTTAATTTTTAAAATCCAATTGGACACTGAAATAACAAGTAAGTCTAGCCAGTCAGATATGCTAGTCATTTTTTGTCAAGTATTGGTTTTGTATATTTTTATCCATTATCTTTAAAACACAAATCATTTATAAAAGAGATTGAAAATATTAAAATAAAAAAAATAAAAAAAACCAAACCAAACCAAAAAATGATTAGTGACTGACTAAGAAATACTCCTGAAATAATTTCCCCCGACAAATTACCATATACCACATGTACTACACTGCCTCGTAGAAACTAGTTTTATCACATACCCATCTCAACTCCAATACAACTTAACTTTAATTTTCTTTTTGCCAAGACAAATAGTGAACTAGATTAAAAGAACTTGCTGAACCCATGGCTAAATATTTTATAATAGCCTCGTTGGACCGTACATCTCTTTTGTTGTATCCAAATAGGCGGCCAAGAACATAACTACTAAGGCCTTAGTGATCATTTCTTGCATTGTATTTTCTGAAATCCGGGTGATGCATTCAAATCAGTCCTTGCTAATATTAAATCTGCAAAACGAACAACACTTAGTAAGGACAGATTTGTCTTTTGGCATTGAAGTACGTTCAACCACCGTAACAGTGGTCTTTTGCTCACCATTGTTCGTTTTTGCAGGTTCGAGATCAGTAAGTAGAGGTTTGAACGCATAACCTACATTTCTTGATCAGGCTCACCCGTGCCGAAAGATTCCCGGGATGGGCTTGGGCCAAAGCCCACCGACCCGAGGGTCCAAATACCCGTTTAGCCGCTCCTCATGACCGTTAGCAAAGATTCAAATTTCAAACAGTCAAAACCCTTGTGAACATTCATTCACTCACATCACATCGAGCTGCTGCGGAGAGCGAGCTAGAGAGATAGAATAGAGAAGAAGAAACTGAACAATGGTTGGTTTCTCGTGGGCCGATGAAGTCGAGAGAGAAGAAGAAGCGCGAGCGCAATGGAAAGAACATCAGAAAAAACCCAACAACCCCTTTGGATCTGCGAGGCCAAGAGAAGTGGTTCTACAAGAGAAAGGGATCGATTGGCGAAAGATCGATCAGAAACTTCACGAACCCTCCACTCTTAGGTAGTTTTTTCTTTCAACCCATATCTTAATTTGTCTTCTAAATGTTCACTGAAATGTTTGACTAAAATTTTCTTTATCTTTGTGATTGATTAGTTGAGATGTCTTGTAAATGTTCACTGAAATGTTTGACCCAGAAGTGTTTAGTTTTGATGTTTGCTGTTTGTTATCGGAGATGGGGTTTGGGTTTTGTGTCTAATTGCTTAATCGAACGTTTCTTCAAATCAGCTTGTAATAGGTAGTTTTGAGGTCAGTTCGAATTAGATTGTTGTAATTGAAGTGATTTTGTTTCTTCTTTGCCCCAAAATTGGGCCTTAGGGTAGTGATTGCACGTCGATCTGGATTCTTAAAGAGACTTGAAATACTTTGATTAACTAGATTATTTTTTTATTTTTTTTCACCTAATGTTTGTATAACTTGAAAGGTTTGGGATCCTGGGAGAGGTACACCACCTAATTTCGCACCCAAACGATCAACACTTGGATGTAGTTTGATTTGATGGTTCCATTGTGGTCTTTGCTAGCTTAAGATGATTAATAACAAAAAGTTTGGCTGAAGGTAAGCCGAGCTGATCTTTTCCCAACTAAAAAAAAAGAAATAACCCCATACGTTATTAGTAATGAATTGTATCTCATTGGCTTATTCTTCATCTTTGCTTCTATATTTGTTCCTACTTCCATCCAATAATGTTTTCAAATAGAACTGCGAAGAGGTGTATTGTGTCCTCTATGAAATATAACCTGGCGTGTTTCTTTATATTTGAGATTTTATACACCTTGATCCTTGATCAATGCTGCTATAGTGGCATCTATGTCTTGTTAGTACTAAACTAGTGTCATTTGTTTGAATTATACATACATAGAAGTTTAGATATGTAATGGAGTAGTTGCGATGTGCCATCAAATCATTTTAAGAAGGGATGATTTCAAGTTTGTGAATGAGTATTTCAATTAATGATCCCTACATAGTTATACGATTGAAGTTTTGTTGCCCCTAGTGGTTTGATGCACAGCCATAGTTTGTTTTAGAAACCTTTCTTAGTTGAAGTACTTCCAAAACTTAAACATCTCTATAATTTCCGAAGGAAGCCAAATGTCTTCTTCACCGTGTGAGGTGTTTGGAGCATTGTCATTTCAAGAATCAATGAAGAAAGAAAAGAAAAACAATTTTGGGTCAGTCGTTGTAGAGGAAGAAACACATCTTTCCACAATCAATAAAAGAAGAAACTTTGAAGTTTACATTGGTTGGAAGTAGAAAGAAGTAAAAAGAAGAAGGCAATAAGAGAGAACTCACAACTGTATATTTAGTTTTCCTTTCGATCAGCTTGGCTTTGCTTCAGCCAATCTCTTTTTTGTTAAGCCAAGGAAAACTAGAATTGTAACCATCATATCTGACTACATCTAAGGGCTATTGATGTAAGTTTGAAATTGTGTTATGAATTTGTATCCTAGTACCTGATTTTATTGTTTGATGAAATATTTTGTTTTTTCGTATTTATGTGGATAACTATTTCTATTGCGTATAAAATTTCATGGTAATGTGTTAGGAAGGAGAAGCAAATGAAGGAAAACATTCCGGCAGAAATGACACAAGCTTCTGAAAACAGCATATTCCATCAATGACCAGAGTTCCAGAAGGGAATGTTAGAAATTCAAGAAATGTATATGAAGAAAATGGCATTTCAACGGGCAGTCTAACAAGCAGGAATCAAGATCTCGATCCACTTGTTCCACCATTACGGTACCCACCTAAAAATTATATGTATTTGATTAATGCTATGCAACAGTCAAACAACTTCCATAGAGCTGAGACCAGGATTCCAAATGTGGGTGAGTTTGATCGACAGAGAGAGAACAGAATTGGAGAACGTGGGGACTCAATTGATTTTCAAAGTCCAGATTTTTATAGACAACTTGGTGCTCCTGAAAGTCGCATGGATCGAGGGAGACGTTGCCCAAGCTCTGAAATTGGAAGAAAGGATCTTAACTCAATGGAGTTGAGGCATCACGCAGTTGGAAAGATGCATGATAATGTGAGACCCATGAGAACTTCACCTATTCGTGGAGAAAGGGAGTGGAATAACAAGAATCCCAACCATATTAGGAGCACTTTCATTGAAGAACAGTTGGTAGGCCATCCCCCGGTGAATGGAAGAAGAAGTTCACTTCCTGATCATAATAGAGGGGGGAGAGTTTCTGATGAAGATTTTTATCATGGGAACATGGAAACTGAATACGGAAGAACTAACATTATTGCAGCAACACGAAGGGGAAGATCTCCCATTGAGTCATCACGCCATAGAGGGGGGTTGGACTACCATGGCTTTGACAAGGGAGAAGCTGGTTTCAGGGGGAACTATAGAACTGCACGAGTAAGGCCATTAGAGGATGCAGAGCACCAACGTGAAAACGCTGAATATTTGTATGATAGGCAGAGATTTGGTGTTGAGGAGTTTGAAGGTCACAGGACAAGAACAATGGATGGGAGGAGAGCTGAACAATATAACAAATTGGATACAAAAACAACCAGTTTCAGGAATGAGAACAACAGGAAGAGAGCAATGAAACTAGGACCAATCAACCATAGGGTTAATCAACAGAGGAGGAGCTGAGCCCGAGTTTGAAACATTTTTGCAGTCTGTTATTTAGCAATGTTAGTCGTAAGCATGTAATGAGAATATTACATGAACCCTTCAGTTTCTTTTCAGTACTTCAATTAGCAACCAAATGATTTTTACTTTACTATTGTGTTGCGTAGGTGTGCATTATGTTCCAAAGACTATCCTTTTTCAATTGAATGAACTTTTGATGTTTTTATCGCATCCTTTCAGATAGGCATATTCAATAAATTCATTGTGTATCATAGCTCTCAGCTTCTCGAGCTGAATTACCATGAGATGTCAGACACATTGAACAATTTTTGAACAACTTTCAATGTCAGGGACACCTTTGTTCAAAAACACTTCCAAAAAAATTGCGACTCAGTTGTTTTTACACTCTTGAGTTGGCTCTGAATATAAACATTCAGATCTCTGTTTCGCCATTAGTAACAGGCTTTCAATCTGCAAATTATTATTATATTCTGATCACAAACACGATAAAGAAGTAGAGTTTATTAGAATATTAGTGCTATATCTGAATATAAGCAACCATTCATGATGGTCTAGATTCTTAGCTTGTGTTGAGTAGTTACAACATTAGTGCTATATCTTTGACGCCGTCAATACGACCACAGTATGTACTGTCCGATGAACAAATTCACATGTATCTCATTGACATCCAACCATATATATATATAGACCAATCCAAATTGTGGTCACGTTCCCATACTTTTCATCGAAAGGCTTAATGAACTTTTCCTTAATAATCAAATGATTTAATAAATGGACCCAAAAACCATTCCACATGGAGCTCCACTAAGATTGTCTTGGATTTCAAGATCCATATGTGAATAATTGAATTTGAAATGTTACTCTCCCATGCATGTGTAAGCTTTTTATTTTTATTTTTTATATATGTTTCATGGTTTGAAGTTTAACATTTTGGTATAAATTTCTCAGGATATTCCCGAGAGCACGTCCCTTTCTATTCCCGAGAGCACGTCCCTTTCTATTCTGAACCAGAAATTTCTCAGTATATATATATTCCAGAGAGCACGTCCTTTTGTATTCTGAAGAATTAGATTACTGCATTTTCCCTGCTTCTTTCTTGTCTTGTTTCATTTTGTTACAGGTTTTCATCCGCAGCGCTTCCGTCATCTACATCACGTATCATCACCGCATCAGATGGCTGCACAAGGTAATCGGGTACCAGTTCTACCAAGTCGTGTCAACCCTCCAGCTGCTCCGGGACACACAGCTTTTATCGAGAAAATCAGCACCTTGTTGATCCCCTTTGGAGTGCATGCTGACTGCTTCAGGCCCGAGGTTACCCTGGCCCTAGGGCTCACAGATAAACTTGTTGCTGGGCTGCTGCGTCCTTTAGATGACGCCCAGAAGGTCGAGGCCATCTTGCTCATCGGCCGTGATTTACGATATTACAGTGTTATCAGGGACGCCTCCCCAGCCGACTTCTTCAGTTTCCTACAGTTCCTGAAGAGTCCACAAGGCCAGACCAAACTCAACCAGATGCATTATCAGGAGAAGTTGCGAAGAAGGGGCCAGGGGAAATTCACTCTCCAGGATATTGGATTGGTCAGCATGTTTGAGGCACAAAGGGCGGACTGCTCAAACAGGGTCGGCGACATACGCAGGGAACATGAGATGGTCATCGCATGTCTCGAGCAGAGGCTCCGGAAGGCCAAGGCTGATATGGAGAACGATCTGGCGTTAGCTCCAAGGGAATTCCTCCCTTATGGGGATTTCTCACCTCTATCCGACAACCAATTCAACATAAACTGCTGGGATGCATATTTGGCAGAGTGCCGGGCCGCAGATGTTCATCCGTCCGACTTAAATAAAACGAATCTCAGGGCGGCTGTCATGGCACATGGCGATGTTGTGCGTCAGAGGCATATTTTGGTCTTCCTCGAGGGTGATGATAAGAAAGGGCAACTACAGGGTTATGTAGAGAGAAAGATCGGCCACTTCGACATCTTAAGGGAGAAGAAGGCAGCAAAGCGTTTTCGTGGCCTCCTGGTTTCAGTCGGTGCTGCAGCACCTGCAGAGAATGCCGGTGCAGTTGAGGCTGAGGCTCGCGGACAGAAACCCGGTGGGCCACCTCCTGAGCCAGCACCAGAGGACATCTTTAACCAATTCATTTGTCCATTTTGAAATTCTGCTGACAAAATTGTTAGGAACTTAAATACAGATGAGAAGAGCAAACTCAATAAGTAATTTTGTATGAAGAAGAAGTTGTAGAACCCTACTTTAAGTAATCGGATCAAGTTTTCTTTTTCTTTTGTCTATCTGATTGTTCACCCAGGAGTCACGACTGTGACAATTGGTATTAGAGTCACAATCGATCCATTCCACCATGGAAATTGGAGCTTGAGAATTTAAAATGTTTATGACGGAAACAAGGAAGCAACAAACCGAAATCGACGGACAAATATAAGAGTTATGGACTGAACTACCATGGCTTTGACACGGGAGAAGCTGGTTTCAGGGGGAACTATAGAACTGCACGAGTAAGGCCATTAGAGGATGCAGAGCACCAACGTGAAAACGCTGAATATTTGTATGATAGGCAGAGATTTGGTGTTGAGGAGTTTGAAGGTCACAGGATAAGAACAATGGATGGGAGGAGAGCTGAACAATATAACAAATTGGATACAAAAACAACCAGTTTCAGGAATGAGAACAACAGGAAGAGAGCAATGAAACTAGGACCAATCAACCATAGGGTTAATCAACAGAGGAGGAGCTGAGCCCGAGTTTGAAACATTTTTGCAGTCTGTTATTTAGCAATGTTAGTCGTAAGCATGTAATGAGAATATTACATGAACCCTTCAGTTTCTTTTCAGTACTTCAATTAGCAACCAAATGATTTTTACTTCACTATTGCGTTGCGTGGGTATGCATTATGTTCCAAAGACTATCCTTTTTCAATTGAATGAACTTTTGATGTTTTAATCGCATCCTTTCAGATAGGCATATTCAATAAAATTCATTGTGTATCATAGCTCTCAGCTTCTCCCTTGGGCTCACAGATAAACTTGTTGCTGGGCTGCTGCGTCCTTTCGATGACGCTCAGAAGGTCGAGGCCATCTTGCTTATCGGCCGTGATTTACGATATTACAGTGTTATCAGGGACGCCTCCCCAGCCGACTTCTTCAGTTTCCTACGGTTCCTGAAGAGTACACAAGGCCAGACCAAACTCAACCAAATGCATTTTCAGGAGAAGTTGCGAAGAAGGGACCAGGGGAAATTCACTCCCCAGGAGATTGCATGGGTCAGCATGTTTGAGACACAAAAGGCGGACTGCTCAAACAGGGTCGGCGACATACGCAGGGAACATGAGCTGGTCATCGCAGATCTCAAGAAGAGGCTCCGGAAGGCCAAGGCTGATATGGAGAACAATCTGGCATTAGCTCCAAAGGAATTCCTCCCTTATGGGGATTTCTCACCTCTATCCAACAACCAATTCAATAGAAACTGCTGGGATGCATATTTGGCAGAGTGTCGGGCCGCAGATCTTCATCCGTCCAACCTAAATAAAACAAATCTCAGGGCGGCTGTCATGGCACTTGGTGATGATGTGCGTCAGAGGCATATTTTGGTCTTCCTCGAGGGTGATGATAAGAAAGGGCAACTACAGGATTATGTAGAGAGAAAGATCGACACCTTAACCTTAAGGGAGCAGAAGGCAGCAAAGCGTTTTCGTGCCCTCCTGGTTTCAGTCGGTGCTGCAGCCCCTGCAGAGAATGCCGGTGCAGTTGTGGCTGAGGCTCTTGGACGGAATCCCGGTGGGCCACCTCCCGCGCCAGCACCAAAGGACATTTTTAACCAGGCTATTAGAGATCCTGCCGAAGGATCACCTCTTGAGGAGGCAACACATAGGGCACAGGCCATGGCCAACGTTGTTCCACCCATTCCTGTTGCACACCAATACGCGACTAGAGGTCAGAAGAGAGGTCGTGAGCGTGGATTATCGATACATCTAGAGATGGGAGGGGGTGTGTGCAAGAAAAAGTGAATAGACAAAAGTTAGGCGGGAAAAAAAAGAGGGAAATTTGAATGTTTTTTATTTTTTTTTGCAATTGTTGTAAGGAGGAGAATTGGCCACGTGTCAAACCTTCATTTGTCCATTTTGAAATTATGTTGAGAAAATTGTTAGGAATCTCTGTTAAATAGAGACGAGGAGAGCAAACTCAGTAAGTAATTTTGTATGAAGAAGAACATCTCTTGTTCACAGAGAACTTGAGAAGTTGTAGAACCCTATTTTGAGCAATTGAATCAAGCTTTCTTTCTCTTTTGTCTATCTGATTGTTCACTCAGGAGTCACGACTGTGACAATTGGTATCGAAGTCACAATCGATCCATTCCACCATGGAAATTGGACTTTGAAAGATTTATGTGTGAAAGGTATAAATATCAAAACCCTTTTCAAATCCAACCTCTTCCTCTCGGATTTCAATTTCTCTCATTCTTCTCTCCCACCGACACTGTGCGTAGCCATTGCTACTAGGGCTTGCAGGGTAATCGAATTCAATCTCCGAATTCTCCCTCCTAACCTCCTAATCGATCTGAAACTCTAGAAACCCTTCTTCGTCTCTCTCTCACACTCGCTCTTTTCGACACAGACAGCAAAGCGAAGCGGAAGCAAAAGATGCAGCAACAACAAAGTTATGATGGGAAATTGTTGCAAGAAATTGAAGTTTTGGTCTGAATTTCTTTGTTTTTGTTGAGATAAAAGAAATGTTGGGCAAAGTTGAATCTGCTGCAAAGAAAAACACAACTAGTAATGATGGGAAATTGTTGCAAGATATTGAAGTTTTAGGGCAAGCCCTTTATTTGAACACTAACAACCCAAAGAGATTAGTTTCTACATCCGATGTTAAATCCAAATCCATAGCAAAAAAAAACCCATCTTTCTTATTCTTTAGAACCAAAACCCAGTAAGTTTCTCAAAGAAGAATCATCACAGAAAGATAAAAAAAATCTTCAATTTGGAATTGGAAACCATTGAAAGCTTTTTCACATATTCGGAATCCAAGGTTCAATTATTGTTTCTCTCTTCAAGTCCATTCTGTAGAAGGTTTGTTTCCCAATTTTGATGGTACTAATTTGTGTTTGTATTGGAAGATGAGGGATGGGGTGTTGTTACAGACAAAACCGGCTAGGGTTTTACAGGCGAAAGTTGAGTTTGAAGAGACATTGATGCATAGTTCAGTTTATGGTAGTGGAAATGGGCCTCATCATTCTGCGAAATATGAGGCTAAGCATTGCCTGGTTTATGTGTCAAAAGTTAATGCTCCTAAACTTGATCTTGGGAAGCATCAAATTGATCTCACGAGGTTGCTTCCACTTACTTTGGAGGAATTAGATGAAGAGAACAACTCTGGGAAATGGACAACTAGCTATAAGCTCACAGGAAAAGCTAAAGGTGCTACTTTGAATGTTGGTTTTGGGTTCTTGGTAATTGGGGACATTCTGGCTGAACCGCGTTGGAGTAGTATACCTCCTGAATTTTTGAGCTTGAAGCAGAATAGACTGAGTATGTCAAAATTAGTAATGGGCCTTCATGAAGGAGAACGCCGCTCGCTTCAAAGTGTTGAAAGTCATTCAGGCGTCCCTAGTTAATGCTCTTGTCCAGCTTCTCGGTTTGTAGATCTTTAGATACTTCATGAAGCTTTGCCAAGTTCGAAGTTGGTGTTTGTGAGCTCGAAGGCATCACTCTATCAAAGACTTGATGAAAGGAGTGAGGACTCTTTTCCCAAGCATGTTGAGCCTCAAGCATGTTCTGAGGATGCTGAACCTGTTAAGATAAATCCCGAGTTTGAGGTGATTTCAGAGCATGTTGAGCCAATCAAACAAAACACACCTTCTTCGTCTGAGATTCGAAAGGGTGATATGGATAGTGAATGTGAAGATAACAACTTCAAACTGTTACTGGTTAGGGGGTAGAAATGTCCTCTAAGGAGTTGGTAAAATTGGAAGAAGAAACTGAAAAGTCTGTTGAGAATACTTATGTAGAAACTACTGAGCTTCATGAAATAAAAAAATGTGAACTGGTTGGACATGACAAGGATGTGAAGGCTAATCCTCAGGATGAGGTTTATGTCAGCTATGGGCTAGAGTTCAACATGGATGGTGGTGATACCAAAAAGAGTGACGTTTTCAGTAAAGAATTTATTACTGAACTAGAGTCCACTCTTCAGAACGTCTCCATTGATTTAGGTGAAGTAGAATCTTCATCAATTAAAATAATGATTTTCCTATTCAGCAAAATTACTTACAAGTTAAATCAAATTATAAAGCGAGTAAAGTGGGCAAGTTCAAACAAATCCGTAACAATCATTTATAAAATTCAGAAAATCCAATAATAAAATCCATCAAAATTCAGTGGATTCTGTAAAATTCACAAAATCCAGTAACTTAAAATATATCAAAGTTCAGTGGATTCTGTAAAGTCCTTTGAAATATTTTAAAATCCATGAGATTTAAAAATTTTACAATAATTTAAAATCCATAATTGAATACCCCCCTGTTGGTTTTTGAGACCAAATATTGTACAAAGGATACTGATGCTATGAAAAAAAATGTAGAAATGAAAGAGAAGGAACTGTTGGCATTGCAAGAAATGTTTAACGCTAGAGAAAAATATGAGATTCGAAAAACACTTGATGATCACAATAGTATAGTTGGTGTGAAACAACGAGAATTTTGAGCTGAAAATGGACCATAAGAGAAAACACTTTGAGGAAGCCAAATAATAAGTTGTATGAAGTGGAGCAAAAGGAAGTAAGTCTATCACAAAGGGAAGAACAAACCAGCAAAAGAGAACAGGCAGTGGAGAAAGCTCATGACCTTGACTTGAAATGGAAAGCTGTCAGGGAGAGGGAGAAGGCTATGCAAACCAAGAATAAACACTTGACAATCGAGATGAAACAAATGCTCACTGATAAAGAAAATTTGCAGCTTATGACTTCTGAACTTGATAAGGAAAGGGCTGACACTGATGAGAAATGAATGAAGCTACAATAAGAGTTGGAAAGCCTGAAAGTAACTGAAGAGAATACGAAAGAATTTCAGCATCTGCAAACAGAGTTGGAACAGGAGAAAGATATCTGCATGCTTCAGGAGGAACAACTTGTAAAGGAATATGAAGTTCTTAAACAGGACTTTGTGGGCATCATTACCCTGCTCATTATCAACTCAACAATCAATTTTATTGAAGAGAACAATGCGGGTAATGCGGCTGCGACTCTCATGGCTAGGCTAGCTCGCAAAGGTTCTTAGATATGGAAGGTGAAGTGAGGAAGATGCAGCCATTCTTGTTCTTGGTGATGTAGTTAGTATCAAGCTCGAAGACATATTACCTGTCGATGCCCAAACTCTTGAAGGAGAACCGTTGAAAATTGATAAGTCTGCTCTCACAGGGAATTCCCTACTTGCCACAAAAGGTCATGGGGACGGGGTTTACACTGGTTTCACATGCAATCAGGGAAAAATTGAAGTTGTTGTTATCGCCACTAGTGTCCATACATTATTTGGTAAGGCTGCCCACCTTGTAGACTCGACAAATCAAGTTGGTCATTTTCAAAAAGTTTTGACAGTTATTGGAAATTTCTGCATATGTTCCCATTGCCTTTCTCAACAGGGAGCTATTACAAAAAGAATGACTACGATAGTTGGAATGGATGTGCTTTGCAGTGTCAAAATTGGAACTTTGACACTCAACAAGCTTACAGTTGACAAGAATTTTATAGAGGTTTTCTCAAAAGGAGTGTACCCAAATACTGTTGTTCTGATGGCAGCCCGAGCCTCCCGCATTGAAAACCAGGACGCAATTGATACTACTATAGTTAGCATGCTTGCTGATCCAAAAGAGGCACGAGCTTGTATTCAAGAAGTTCACTTCCTTCCTTTTAACCCAATCGATAAGAGAACAAATAATGACATTGGTTCAGGAATGTTGATTGAGATGAACTTAATAGGGCTATGTGTATATACAGTCCATATTTGGCGGACTGCTCTACATTTTGCAATGAGCAAACTGGGAGATACTTGCATCCATCCTATGATTACGAATCTGCTACCAACGCTACCTAGCTGCAAGTGGATACTTACAACCCTGAACAATGCCATAGCCAAAATTGTGTCACCATCTGATTCTTCCAAGTTCTTAGAGGCTGCCGGTACAAGATATTCATGGTGGCAGTCCCAACTACATGGTGTATGCAGTGAAGTGATCAAGCCTTGTCTTCTTGGAAGGACTCCACAGTTTGACTCTGCAAAAAAAGCCACAAATGACACTCTGTGGTTTCGTTTGGGTCATGGGTTACAGTTACTTCATCCGTTTATCCATTTGTTCCTAACGAATCAGAGCAATACCTTCCTCAACTTGACGGGAGCTGCAACAAGGAACCCATAATAAAATCAGTAACTTAGTGGGGCTGGCACTTGGAAAGAAGCTACTTGGGAAGGGTTGTCTCACACCAACTCAAAGTTCCTTGATGCAATCCTTGAGGACAAGGATTTTAAAAAAGGGTGGGCAATCTCATGTCTGCGAGAAGAAGTGAATAGACAAAAGTTAGGTGTGAAAAAGAATAGGGAAATTTGAATTTGAA
This sequence comes from Berberis thunbergii, assembly GCA_003290165.1. NCBI lineage: Eukaryota > Viridiplantae > Streptophyta > Magnoliopsida > Ranunculales > Berberidaceae > Berberis > Berberis thunbergii. Next base: position 101,177 of record QNQO01001591.1, read on the forward strand.
TGTTTTTGTATTTTCTTTTGCAATTGTTGTAAGGAGGAGAATTGGCCACGTGTCAAACCTTCATTTGTCCATTTTGAAATTCTGTTGAGAAAATTGTTAGGAACCTCTATTAAATAGAGATGAGGAGAGCAAGCTCAGTAAGTAATTTTGTATGAAGAAGAAGGTCTCCTGTTCACAGAGAACTTGAGAAGTTGTAGAACCCTATTTTGAGTAATCGAATCAAACTTTCTTTCTCTTTTGTCTATCTAATTGTTCACCCAGGAGTCACGACTGTGACAAGGGGGAGGTCAGAAAGATTATAGGTGGTGGCGAGATGAGGGATTGGACAGTCGACCACTACACTCTAGAGACGACCAGGGAGGTCCTTCAGTTACCTGATGATCTAAGAGTTCCCAATAATCCAAATTTTTGTAGAATGAAGAATTTCAATGATGAGGCAACGAGTGGGCCTTTCTTGAAGGCCTTTGATGTGAAGAGGAAGACCGGCTTGCGGGAAAGGTTAGCCGAATTCATGTGGGATAAGTATGATCAGTTTGCCAGGGGTGCCATCAATGATGCAGGGCTACCCTTCTTTGATGGAAGGGTAGGTTTCAAAAGCAAGCTCCTCTCCGCACCTGATGCCATGAGGAAATTAAGCGAAGGTAAGCCGCTTGGAAAATGTGTTGTCATGCTAGATGCATTAGAACAGGCAGCGCCATCACCTCTATACAACGTTCTCACAACATTATATAAGAGGAGCCCAAGTAGGGGAATTGATGCTTATAAATTCATGGATTTAATCAGAGGGGAGACAAGCGTGGGCACATGTCAGTGGGGTAATGACGTTGATGCATGGATAAGCTTCATCCGGGAGAACCCCGCATCTAGATATCTTAAAAAGACTTGGATATTTAGGAATGTGGAGCTCAGGTCGCTTCGTCCCATGGAGAAACCTGTCATGCATGGTGGAAAATGCAATCCATGCGCTGAGTGCTCGCTTGGCACGCCAAGACATAAGAACCTCGAAGGATTATGCACTATGGGTCGCAATGATGTTACGAGATAGATGCACCGACTTATTGTTTAGATTTAATTACTATGTTTCCATTCTGTAATGATCAATCATTTGTAATTTATTTCTACGTATTCTGATGGGTAGGGTCTACCCATCCAAAAAAAACATTTTAATCCATGTCCAAAGGGCTAGCCAAATTAGGCCCGAAAGCTTTTATATGAAGACTTGCTTTCGCTCCGATCCATCGACTCTATTTCACATGGAAACCTTCGCTCCAGTCCAATCCATCTAAGTACCTATATTATCAACTAACAACTAACCCGCAATCTCTCATAACGATAGTGGAAGACCAATTGAACTCCAATTGGTAGACATTTTTTTTAACGAAAATTCCAGGGAGTGAAGGAAGGAGCTAGAAAAAGGGAGCGAGAGACCACCCGTCCCCCTCCCTTTCCTCGCTCTTTCCCTCACTTCCTAGAAGGGCTCTTTTTTTAATCACTTTCACTAATCTGATCCGAAAATTCTAGGGGTCGAGGGAGAGAGCGAGGAAAAGGGTCCGAAAATTCCCTAGCTCCCTAGAAGGGCTCGATCTGATCTCACTATTTTACTGTTCGGGAATTCTAATTGGCGAGGAAACCAGCAAGTGGGAGGGATGCAACCCTCCATATCCCTCAAAATGCATGCCTTCGCACATCCCGAGGGGGATGGAGGGTCTCCCTCGCTGGTTTCCTCGGCATTTAGACGGGTTCTTTACTGTTTAATCACTCGAACTCCTCTGACTCTTGTCACCATTTAATGCTCGAACTACGCGCCTCTTTCTCTCTAGAGTTTCCATTTTTCTCTCTCTAATCCCAAATCCGTCACAGTTTCCGAATCTGTTCTTCGTGTTCACGCCTCTAACCTTTCAACCCTTCATTCTTCTCTAATACAAACACCAAAAAAGTTATATTTAACTATAGATTTGGTTCAAGTTCTTGTCAGTATAGAAGGAGCTCGATTGCAGAGGAATGGCCATTGCAGATCAATCGGAAAGGTACTATGATTTATGTCTATATTCATGTTCTTAATCTCTTATTTAGGGTTTTTGTTGAAATGTTCGTGTGAGTGATTTGACTTGAATCCGTTGCTTTCGATCCACGTTTTGGTTTAAACTTTAAAGATGAAATAGAGATAAATTTGCGTTGACCCAGAGTTTTTTTTCTTCACAGTTTCGATGTTTTAGTTTGTGATTTGGTTTTTGATGTAGTTTGTAGAAATGGGGTGTTATAAAGTTTGGATTTTGATTGAAGTTTCTGTTTGTGTTATTTATTTATTTTTTTGACTAAATTTTTAGCTGTTTGGATACCTATTTGTTAAAGAAAAGACTTATCTTTTTTAATAATGGGTTATGGGTTTTGAGTGGATATAGAGAAAAGTGGTTAGGTGAAACATGTCATGTAGTTTGACGGATAGATTCTTTATTCTTAATGCAGCTGGGTTCGGACATTTGGAATGGAATCAACAGATTGGTAAAAAAATATTGATATACAGATTGTTAAGTATTGAATGAGGATGTGATGTTTGCATGAGAGATGGGTGCCGAGAAACATGGTTCGAAGGGTGGCGGAGGCCGGTATGTTGGAGGTTTCCTGCAGTTGTTTGACTGGAATGGGAAGTCGCGGAAGAAGTTGTTCTCCATCAAGTCTGATAATGTACAAGGTAAACTGGTTGTCCAATTTTTGATGTTGTACATTAATAGTATCAGTTCTACGAGTTTCATTATTGAGCTCGTACATATCTAGATTGCACTCCTTAATATTGAAGGAAAAAATAAGGGCAAAGCCAGCTTCTTATAATTCACTAGAGATTGCAATATGCATAATGCAATGAAAAGTAGCTCATATAGGTTAAGTTAAGCCACAAGCAGCTTAATGCTTTCACAAATCAATCCCTTCTAACTAGATGTGTTTGACGAATCATTGACAACCTTCTCAAATATGCTTCTTGCTACACAAAATGAACAACCTTTGTCAGTATTCAACTAGAATAAAAATCCCATAGCTCTTAGTGTTAAGTCAGAAGGAAAACCTTGAAATGAAACAATTGGATGTTGGGGAATTAGATAGGATCAATTTCATTGGAGGAAATATAGAGAAACTATACCTGGTTGTGTCACTAAATCTGAGAATGGGTAACCTTACAAAATTGATCACCTGTTGTATCAACTACGAGGTTTGAGTTTGTATATATATATTTTTTGCTGTTTAATCTCATTTCTACACTAATGTAGGGGGACAAAAGCAAGGGAAGAGGAGCAAGTATAATTTGACTGAGGCGCTTCTGGTGCGTATTTATTCATCATTGCGTTTGCATTGATCTATGTAACCTAACAAGCCTTTGTTTCTATTTGAAATTTTCAGAATGGTGAGGATGATTATGGTGGGTCAAGTATGAAAGGAAGCAGTGATTATAGTTGTGTTTCATCAATGACTGATGAAGAAGGGAATGAAACTAAGGCTCCAGGAGTGGTAGCTAGACTAATGGGATTGGACTCTCTGCCAACCTCAAGTGTTTCTGATGTCCATTCTACGTCAACCTTCGATTCTAGATTTCTTCGCGACGGTCGGTACCAATGGAGCCCTGATTTTGAAGTTTTACACCAATACATCTATTCTGGTAGACAGCCCACTAGACTAGAGGGCTTCTCTCATAATCCTGCTGAATCAAGACCTCAAAGGCTGATAAGCAGACCAATTGAGAGGTTTCAAACAGAAGTGTTGCCTCCAAAATCAGCCAAGTCAATCCCAATTACTCACCACAAGCTTTTGTCACCAATCAAGACTCCCGGTTTTGTCACAACCAAGAATGCGGCCCAGATAATGGACGAAGCTTCAAGAATAATAGAACCAGGACCTCGGCTGAATAGCAAAGGGAAGATGCCACCAGTTGGGTCTTCTTCAGGGCCCTTGAAACTTCGGAATTTAAAGGAAAAAATGGAATCTGTTCATATACCATCCAAGTTTTCTGAATCATCTCAGAGGCCTGTGGAGTCTAAGGCTGTTAAGCATCTTAAAGGACAACCGTTGAACAAGAGCTGGAATGGAGTAGAAGATGGACCTCAGTTGAGGCCTTCTTCATCACATTCAGAAGATGGTTCTTCGGGTTTGAAGAGTAAAGGAAAATCAATTTCATTGGCAGTCCAAGCAAAGGTCAATGTGCAAAGAAGAGAGGTTTTGGGCTCGAGTAGTAGTCATAGTTTTCAGGGCCAAAGGGAACATGATGAATTTAAGTCAAGTCAACAGAATAGACAGAAAAATGTGCTGAAGAAACCCTCTGTGCCTAATGCTTCTAGAGTGCTTAGGCAGAATAACCTGAAGCAGAATTCAACAAATAAAGGAAAAACATCTTCAAAGGTTTCAGTGACTACCAATCATGGCAAAAGGACATTATCAGATGATGGTTCTTATTGTCGGAATAAAGCCACTTTAGGTAAAGTCACTGGGAACTCCAAGGTTAGACCTCGAAATACTGATTTTGATACAAAGGACAGTGAACAGATAGTTACCTTATCAAGGACAAGGAATCGTCCTCAAAAGCGGCGACCTATCGAAGGGGACCTCTACTTTGAGAAAAGTGGCATTGTTGAGACTCTGGTGGTTGACAAAGATGAGAAGCCTGTCCAAAATAATGACACAATAACACACACCTCAAGTTGGTCGTAGAGAGCAGAAGGAATGGCATGGATATTGTTTCTTTTACATTTAATTCTCCTATGAAAAAGCCCATGCCTGGATCACAGGCCGTGAAGCCTTTGTTAGAGACACATAACAACTCAAGTTTGGGTTTTAGCCATGAAAAAGTTTCTAATGATATGAAAAATACAAAGTTATTGTCACTGGGATTAAATGACATAGGAGGAGATGCTTTAAGTATTCTTTTGGAACAAAAGCTTAGGGAATTAACTTATGGAATTGCATCTTTCCACAATTCAACTAAATCAGGAAGCATTACTAGTTCTCCATCTATTCAGCCAGATGTTGTCAATGATCTCACTGCAGGAAGTACAATTGCAGAGGGATGTGGTAATAGGTTCCGGCATGGGCTAAACATTGATAAGTTGAGTAGTGGATGTGAGTCCAACTGCTCTGCAATTGAGGATCGTACAAATGCAGAGGGATGTGATAATAGGTTCCGGCATGGGATAAACATTGATGAGTTGAGTAGTGGATGTGAGTCCAACTGCTCTGCAACTGAGGATCATATGTTACAGGTATGTTTTTTGTAATTTATTTTTTCATGTGCAACTCTTTCATTTTATTCTTTCGCAACCTGACCTTTTTAGATCATAAAACCATATTTACTGAACCAACAGTGGAAAACTAAACCAATAATGTATAGGGTAACATTACTTGAATTTCATGAGAAAAGAATAAAAAATACATCTCTTGATAAACATTTGATTAACCCCAACGTTATAATAGAATCATAAGCTCCATTGTCACACTCTTTCTGTTGGCTGCATTATTTTCGAGTACTCTTGGATTTCATTCTTTCCATGGAATCCAACTCGATGGGGCAAATCTTCTAGAAAAGCTTCCCAGTGAAGCTAAGATGACTTTGATTTCTCCAATGCATCAAAGTTGTTGAAAAACTGCAGGTATCACCCATTCCCCCATGAAGAGCATGAAAGTGAGTTCATACTTCTATAGGGAAGCTGTTGGTGGAAATAACCACTTATGGTGGTTTGCAATCACTAAGAGAGAATTAAACACAACAAAGGAAAACACTTTTTTTATTCAAAGAGAAAAGAGAACAATCTCAACTCACACTTCTACTCTCTTATTTCTCTATTTGTTTTCCACACTTAGAACACACACATCCTCTACCTATTTATAGGTAAATGGTAATACAACAAGTCTACAAAGGAGGCTAATAAATTCAACAATGGTGGCTATGGTTGGTACAACAACCATGGTTGTTGAAGGCCATCTAGAAGTTAAGACCTTCTAGATTAAGTTTATTTCCAGCAAATTCCCCCCTTAAACTTAATCGAGGGATATCATTCCGAGCATGTACTTCAATCTGGTAAATGTGTCACCCTTCAGTGGCTATGTAAAGATATCTGCAACTTGGTCATTTGACTTGCAGGATATCAGTTCAACTTCTTTGTTCTTCACGTATTCTCGGATGAAATGATAACGTGTATCGATGTGTTTGGTTCTTTCATGATACACAGGATTTTTCGCCAATGCAATTGCTGATCGATTATCAACATAAATCCCTGTGGAAATTTCTTGAGGAAATCCCAAATGCTTTAGCATATTTCGCAACCATATTGCATGGCATACAGCTGAGTTAGCAGCAACATATTCAGCTTCACAACTCGATAGCGTCACTATCGATTGCTTCTTGGATGACCAAGTGAACGATGTATCTCCCATGAAAAAGACAAACCCTGTTGTACTTTTCCTTTCATCCAAGTCTCCACCCCAATCACTATCCGAGTAACCAGTAAGTCTGAAGTTTTCACATGAAGTATAGAACATACCTTCATTCACCGTTCCTTTGATGTAGCGGAGAATTCTCTTGGCTGCATTCAAGTGACACTGATCTGGTGTCTCCATATATCTGCTGATCAGTCCTACTCCATAGAGTATGTCTGGTCTGGTACATGTCAAGTATCTCAAGCTTCCTACTAAGCTTTTAAAGTATGTTGGATTAACATTTCCCATTTTATTCTTCCTCCTCAATTCCAGTAAACTCTCAACTGGAGTTGAGACCGGATTGCTTTTGTCCATCTTGAATTTCTCAAGAATGTTCTTGGCATAACCACTTTGGGATACAAAAATCCCATCTTCTTTCTGTGTCACTTCGAGGCCAAGAAAGTGTGCCATCAGACCAATGTCTGTCATCTCAAACTCTTGCACCATGCTTTTCTTGAAAACCTCGAACATGTTTGAGTTGTTGCCGGTGAAAATTAAATCATCGACATACAAGCATGCAAATAACATGCTTCCATCAACTTCCTTCTTCACATACATCGCGTGCTCATATGGACATTTTTCAAATCCATTTTCTTGGAAATACTTGTCAATCCTGGTATTCCAAGCACGTGGAGCCTGCTTTAGGCCATAAAGAGCCTTCTTCAACTTGTACACTTTAGTTTCGTTGCCGGCTTTAACATATCCAAGCGGCTGGTCAACATAGATTTCTTCTTCCAGGAAGCCATTCAGAAATGCTGACTTCACATCAAGTTGATAGATCTTCCATTTATGTTGTGCAGCTAGTGAGATCACCAGTCTGATTGTTTCCAGTCGGGCTACAGGAGCAAATACTTCTCCGTATTCAATGCCTTCTCTTTGTTTATAGCCTTTTGCCACTAGTCTTGCCTTGTACCTTTGTACTTCACCTTTGGCATTTTTTTTGTTTTGTAGACCCATTTTACACCAACAGCTTTCTTGCCTTCTGGTAGATCAGTTAGCTTCCAGGTGGCATTCTTTTCAATGGCATGAATTTCTTCATCCATTGCTTTCACCCATTTTTCATCTGTGACAGCTTCAGTGAAGCTGAGTGGGTCACAATCAGCGAAGAAACAAAATAAATTTGTATCCTCGCTGACTTCGGTGGCATCATATAAATCTTGTAAATTTCTCATCCCTCTTGGTCCTTCTGGTGAGGATGTTGATGATGAAATTGCTGATGACGAAGGTGACACCGATGTTGGTGTATTTCGTCCATTTAATACAGGAAATCCATGTACCGGAGTTTGTGGCTCATCTATCGGTACTATCGGACCTTCTGCAGGTATTGTTGATACTCCTTCCATTTCTTCATTTTCAAGGATCAAATCAGTATTGATCCATCTAGTTTCCTCTTGATCACTATCCCAGTGCCAAGCTTTATCTTCTTCAAAGATGACGTCTCTACTCATGATCACCTTCTTTGTGATGGGATTATATAACTTATATCCCATTCTTCTGTCACCATATCCAACAAAGATGCATTTCTCACTTTGCTGGAAATAAACTTAATCTAGAAGGTCTTAACTTCTAGATGACCTTCAACAACCATGGTTGTTGTACCAACCATAGCCACCATTGTTGAATTTATTAGCCTCCTTTGTAGACTTGTTGTATTACCATTTACCTATAAATAGGTAGAGGATGTGTGTGTTCTAAGTGTGGAAAACAAATAGAGAAATAAGAGAGTAGAAGTGTGAGTTGAGATTGTTCTCTTTTCTCTTTGAATAAAAAAGTGTTTTCCTTTGTTGTGTTTAATTCTCTCTTAGTGATTGCAAACCACCATAAGTGGTTATTTCCACCAAAGGCAATGACGTTAGAGACACTACCAAAGGAGAACGAGGCCAACAAGATTATGCTCCTAGAGGAAGATCGAAAGGAAGAAGAGGAGGTTACAATTACCGTGACAAAAGAAATGCACAGTGCTATAATTGTAATAAATATGGGCACTATAGCACAGAATGTCGTGGAAATCCTCCAGCAGCAGTTCAAGAACAAGTCAATTATGCAGAGCAAGAGACTACCATAAAAGGTCCAGCTGCATTATTTGCCCAGCAAGGCTCTGGACAAAACCAAAATAATGTTTGGTATCTAGATTCTGGAGCCAGCAATCACATGTGCGGACAACGGGAGCTATTTGTTGATCTAGATGAGACTGTGCAAGGACAAGTCTCATTTGGTGACTCCTCGAAGATTCCTGTGAAGGGAAAAGGCGACGTCCTAATCAAGATGAAAAATGGAGATCATGACTACATCTCAAATGTGTATTATGTTCCAGCCATGAAACACAACATGTTGAGCATGGGTCAACTCCTGGAGAGAGGTTATTTTCTCTACATGAAGGACCATCATCTTACAATCAAGGATGACAATGGAAGACTGATTGCCTATGTGAAAATGTCCAAAAATAGGATGTTTCCACTAAACATTCAATATGATGCAGCAAAGTGCTTGAGCGCCGTCGCCAACAATGAAGAGTGACTCTGGCATTTGAGACTTGGACATCTGAATTTTTCAAGTTTGAAGATGCTAGTGAGCAAGAAAATGGTCAAAGGTATGCCCCATATTGACCATCCAGATGAAATCTGTGAGCACTGTGTCCTCAGCAAGCAACACAGAGCTAACTTTGTTAAAGAAGTAAACTGGCAATCACAGAAGCCGCTGGAGTTAGTGCACACTGATGTGTGTGGTCCATTGAAGCCAATGTCAACTGGACAAAATAAGTACTTCCTTACATTCATTGATGACTGTAGCAGAAAGACATGGGTGTATTTTTTAAAAAGGAAGTCAGAAGTAATGAATTGCTTTAAAGAGTTTAAAGCATTTGTTGAGAAGCAGAGCGGCTACTACATCAGAACCTTGAGATCTGATCAAGGTGGAGAATACACATCAGATACCTTCGAAAACTTCTGCAAGGAACAAGGCATCAGGCATCAGATGACACCAGCTCATACGCCGCAGCTGAATGGTGTTGCAGAAAGAAAGAATCAAACAATTCTTGATATGGCAAGGAGTCTGCTCAAAGGAAAAAGTTTGCCCAAGCAATACTGGACTGAAGCTGTGTCATGTGCAGTATATTTACTGAATCGCTGCCCAACCAGGAGATTGCAAAATGTCACTCCAGAAGAAGCATGGAGTGGTGACAAGCCAAGTGTTACTCATCTCCGAGTTTTTGGCTGTGTGGCTTATACAAAGATCCCTGAGGCGAGAAGGTCCAAACTCGACGACAAAAGTGAGAAATGCATCTTTGTTGGATATGGTGACAGAAGAATGGGATATAAGTTATATAATCCCATCACAAAGAAGGTGATCATGAGTAGAGACGTCATCTTTGAAGAAGATAAAGCTTGGCACTGGGATAGTGATCAAGAGGAAACTAGATGGATCAATACTGATTTGATCCTTGAAAATGAAGAAATGGAAGGAGTATCAACAATACCTGCAGAAGGTCCGATAGTACCGATAGATGAGCCACAAACTCCGGTACATGGATTTCCTGTATTAAATGGACGAAATACACCAACATCGGTGTCACCTTCGTCATCAGCAATTTCATCATCAACATCCTCACCAGAAGGACCAAGAGGGATGAGAAATTTACAAGATTTATATGATGCCACCGAAGTCAGCGAGGATACAAATTTATTTTGTTTCTTCGCTGATTGTGACCCACTCAGCTTCACTGAAGCTGTCACAGATGAAAAATGGGTGAAAGCAATGGATGAAGAAATTCATGCCATTGAAAAGAATGCCACCTGGAAGCTAACTGATCTACCAGAAGGCAAGAAAGCTGTTGGTGTAAAATGGGTCTACAAAACAAAAAAAAATGCCAAAGGTGAAGTACAAAGGTACAAGGCAAGACTAGTGGCAAAAGGCTATAAACAAAGAGAAGGCATTGAATACGGAGAAGTATTTGCTCCTGTAGCCCGACTGGAAACAATCAGACTGGTGATCTCACTAGCTGCACAACATAAATGGAAGATCTATCAACTTGATGTGAAGTCAGCATTTCTGAATGGCTTCCTGGAAGAAGAAATCTATGTTGACCAGCCGCTTGGATATGTTAAAGCCGGCAACGAAACTAAAGTGTACAAGTTGAAGAAGGCTCTTTATGGCCTAAAGCAGGCTCCACGTGCTTGGAATACCAGGATTGACAAGTATTTCCAAGAAAATGGATTTGAAAAATGTCCATATGAGCACGCGATGTATGTGAAGAAGGAAGTTGATGGAAGCATGTTATTTGCATGCTTGTATGTCGATGATTTAATTTTCACCGGCAACAACTCAAACATGTTCGAGGTTTTCAAGAAAAGCATGGTGCAAGAGTTTGAGATGACAGACATTGGTCTGATGGCACACTTTCTTGGCCTCGAAGTGACACAGAAAGAAGATGGGATTTTTGTATCCCAAAGTGGTTATGCCAAGAACATTCTTGAGAAATTCAAGATGGACAAAAGCAATCCGGTCTCAACTCCAGTTGAGAGTTTACTGGAATTGAGGAGGAAGAATAAAATGGGAAATGTTAATCCAACATACTTTAAAAGCTTAGTAGGAAGCTTGAGATACTTGACATGTACCAGACCAGACATACTCTATGGAGTAGGACTGATCAGCAGATATATGGAGACACCAGATCAGTGTCACTTGAATGCAGCCAAGAGAATTCTCCGCTACATCAAAGGAACGGTGAATGAAGGTATGTTCTATACTTCATGTGAAAACTTCAGACTTACTGGTTACTCGGATAGTGATTGGGGTGGAGACTTGGATGAAAGGAAAAGTACAACAGGGTTTGTCTTTTTCATGGGAGATACATCGTTCACTTGGTCATCCAAGAAGCAATCGATAGTGACGCTATCGAGTTGTGAAGCTGAATATGTTGCTGCTAACTCAGCTGTATGCCATGCAATATGGTTGCGAAATATGCTAAAGCATTTGGGATTTCCTCAAGAAATTTCCACAGGGATTTATGTTGATAATCGATCAGCAATTGCATTGGCGAAAAATCCTGTGTATCATGAAAGAACCAAACACATCGATACACGTTATCATTTCATCCGAGAATACGTGAAGAACAAAGAAGTTGAACTGATATCCTGCAAGTCAAATGACCAAGTTGCAGATATCTTTACAAAGCCACTGAAGGGTGACACATTTACCAGATTGAAGTACATGCTCGGAATGATATCCCTCGATTAAGTTTAAGGGGGGAATTTGCTGGAAATAAACTTAATCTAGAAGGTCTTAACTTCTAGATGGCCTTCAACAACCTTGGTCTTCAACAACCATGGTTGTTGTACCAACCATAGCCACCATTGTTGAATTTATTAGCCTCCTTTGTAGACTTGTTGTATTACCATTTACCTATAAATAGGTAGAGGATGTGTGTGTTCTAAGTGTGGAAAACAAATATAGAAATAAGAGAATAGAAGTGTGAGTTGAGATTGTTCTCTTTTCTCTTTGAATAAAAAAAAGTGTTTTCCTTTGTTGTGTTTAATTCTCTCTTAGTGATTGCAAACCACCATAAGTGGTTATTTCCACCAACAGATCCAAGATTCGACTATGTTGTCGTGGCCATTGAAGAGTCCAAAGATTTGGACACGATGACGGTAGATGAGCTTGTGGGTTCATTACAAGCCCATGAACAGAAAATTGTGAAAAGAGGTGAAAACAAGGCAATGGAGCATGCCTTGCATTCCAAGTTGTCCCTCAAGAATGATAGCTACGAACAAGGAATGACTTCACAAAGAGGACGAGGACGAGGACGAGGTGAAACCAGGCTCTCTGCAAGTTTCTACTCTCTGCAAAATTTTGATTCTCTGTAAGTCACTGTTCACAAGACGACGACACTGTTCACACGGTACTGTTACAGATACTGTTATACTATACGGTATTGTACAGTACATAACTATTCACATATACGGTAGTGTTCATAAATACATTACTGTGTATAATTTTGCTCCAATGGCAAATGGAAGTGCTCAAGTCCTTATCCCGAAGCTGACCAAAGAAAATTATGACAATTGGTGTATCCAATTGAAGGCATTACTTGGCGCACAGGAGTGTCTAGAACTCGTAGAAGATGGCTACGATAAACCAGTGTCCAAAGAAGAAGAAAAAATCTTGCCAGATGCAGAGAAGTTGGTCCTCAGGGCCAATAGAAAGAAAGACTGCAAAGCAAAGTTTATTCTTTATCAAGGTCTCGATGAAGCCACGTTCGAGATCATTGCTTCCGCAGAAACGTCAAAAAGCATATGGGAAACTCTACAAAGAGTATACCGGGGTGCCGACAAAATAAAAAAGATTCGCCTCCAAACATTGCGAGGTGAATTTGAATCATTGCAGATGAAGTCCTCAGAATCTATTTCCGATTATTATACTAGAGTTATGGTAATCGTTAATCAGATAAGAAGAAATGGAGAAGCTCTCACAGATATTCGAGTTATTGAAAAATTCTTGAGATTCCTAAATCCAAGATTCGACTATGTTGTCGTGGCCATTGAAGAGTCCAAAGATTTGGACACGATGACGGTAGATGAGCTTGTGGGTTCATTACAAGCCCATGAACAGAAAATTGTGAAAAGAGTTGAAAACAAGGCAATGGAGCATGCCTTGCATTCCAAGTTGTCCCTCAAGAATGATAGCTACGAACAAGGAATGACTTCACAAAGAGGACGAGGACGAGGACGAGGTCATGGATCTCGTGGACGAGGATCTGGGAATACAGGACCCAGAGGCAATGACGGTAGAGACACTACCAAAGGATCTGATGTGTATTCTCCACCTTGATCAGATCTCAAGGTTCTGATGTAGTAGCCGCTCTGCTTCTCAACAAATGCTTTAAACTCTTTAAAGCAATTCATTACTTCTGACTTCCTTTTTAAAAAATACACCCATGTCTTTCTGCTACAGTCATCAATGAATGTAAGGAAGTACTTATTTTGTCCAGTTGACATTGGCTTCAATGGACCACACACATCAGTGTGCACTAACTCCAGCGGCTTCTTTGATTGCCAGTTTACTTCTTTAACAAAGTTAGCTCTGTGTTGCTTGCTGAGGACACAGTGCTCACAGATATCATCTGGATGGTCAATATGGGGCATACCTTTGACCATTTTCTTGCTCACTAGCATCTTCAAACTTGAAAAATTCAGATGTCCAAGTCTCAAATGCCAGAGCCACTCTTCATTGTTGGCGACGACGCTCAAGCACTTTGCTGCATCATATTGAATGTTTAGTGGAAACATCCTATTTTTGGACATTTTCACATAGGCAATCAGTCTTCCATTGTCATCCTTGATTGTAAGATGATGGTCCTTCATGTAGAGAAAATAACCTCTCTCCAGGAGTTGACCCATACTCAACATGTTGTGTTTCATGGCTGGAACATAATACACATTTGAGATGTAGTCATGATCTCCATTTTTCATCTTGATTAGGACGTCGCCTTTTCCCTTCACAGGAATCTTCGAGGAGTCACCAAATGAGACTTGTCCTTGCACAGTCTCATCTAGATCAACAAATAGCTCCCGTTGTCCGCACATGTGATTGCTGGCTCCAGAATCTAGATACCAAACATTATTTTGGTTCTGTCCAGAGCCTTACTGGGCAAATAATGCAGCTGGACCTTTTATGGTAGTCTCTTGCTCTGCATAATTGACTTGTTCTTGAACTGCTGCTGGAGGATTTCCACGACATTCTGTGCTATAGTGCCCATATTTATTACAATTATAGCACTGTACATTTCTTTTGTCACGGTAATTGTAACCTCCTCTTCTTCCTTTCGATCTTCCTCTAGGAGCATAATCTTGTTGGCCTCGTTCTCCTTTGGTAGTGTCTCTACCGTCATTGCCTCTGGGTCCTGTATTCCCAGATCCTCGTCCACGAGATCCATGACCTCGTCCACGAGATCCATGACCTCGTCCTCGTCCTCGTCCTCGTCCTCTTTGTGAAGTCATTCCTTGTTCGTAGCTATCATTCTTGAGGGACAACTTGGAATGCAAGGCATGCTCCATTGCCTTGTTTTCACCTCTTTTCACAATTTTCTGTTCATGGGCTTGTAATGAACCCACAAGCTCATCTATCGTCATCGTGTCCAAATCTTTGGACTCTTCAATGGCCACGACAACATAGTCGAATCTTGGATCTAGGGATCTCAAGAATTTTTCAATAACTCGAATATCTGTGAGAGCTTCTCCATTTCTTCTTATCTGATTAACGATTACCATAACTCTAGTATAATAATCGGAAATAGATTCTGAGGACTTCATCTGCAATGATTCAAATTCACCTCGCAATGTTTGGAGGCGAATCTTTTTTATTTTGTCGGCACCCCGGTATACTCTTTGTAGAGTTTCCCATATGCTTTTTGACGTTTCTGCGGAAGCAATGATCTCGAACGTGGCTTCATCGAGACCTTGATAAAGAATAAACTTTGCTTTGCAGTCTTTCTTTCTATTGGCCTTGAGGACCAACTTCTCTGCATCTGGCAAGATTTTTTCTTATTCTTTGGACACTGGTTTATCGTAGCCATCTTCTACAAGTTCTAGACACTCCTGTGCGCCAAGTAATGCTTTCAATTGGATACACCAATTGTCATAATTTTCTTTGGTCAGCTTCGGGATAAGGACTTGAGCACTTCCATTTGCCATTGGAGCAAAATTATACACAGTAATGTATTTATGAACACTACCGTATATGTGAATAGTTGTGTACTGTACAATACCGTATAGTATAAACAGTATCTGTAACAGTATCTGTAACAGTACCGTGTGAACAGTGTCATCGTCTTGTGAACAGTGACTTACAGAGAATCAAATTTTGCAGAGAGTAGAAACTTGCAGAGAGCCTGGCTCTGATACCAGTTGTTGGTGGAAATAACCACTTATGGTGGTTTGCAATCACTAAGAGAGAATTAAACACAACAAAGGAAAACACTTTTTTTATTCAAAGAGAAAGAGAACAATCTCAACTCACACTTCTACTCTCTTATTTCTCTATTTGTTTTCCACACTTAGAACACACACATCCTCTACCTATTTATAGGTAAATGGTAATACAACAAGTCTACAAAGGAGGCTAATAAATTCAACAATGGTGGCTATGGTTGGTACAACAACCATGGTTGTTGAAAACCAAGGTTGTTGAAGGCCATCTAGAAGTTAAGACCTTCTAGATTAAGTTTATTTCCAGCAGAAGCTACAATGGAGTAATAAGTGGGAACTACAAAACTGCAAACCATGAGCCACTTGAAGGAGATTCACGTAGAGATTTCCTTTGGTCAATCCCAAGTTTTAGAAAATTTAAGGTGGCCGAAACCCCGATGGAAAGGTATTATTTTGCTAATATTTCAAAGAGCGGCTCTGCCAAAAAGCTCTTCCCTAAACCCATTTCTATTGTCTCTTGTCCATTTCATCAGTAATATGTGCCCATTTCATTGATTCCAATAAGCTAGTGCTCTCTTACATCTCACAAAGAGAATCTTCTAAGCTGAATATTCCAAGTTGTCATCCCCTCATCCAAACACCCAACTTCACAAACCAAGCTTTCTCGAGGAAGTGTACAAAAAAATCCAGGATAATAGGGGGATGCCCTGACACCATACATCATGCCAAAACGCTTTACCACAGTTTCTGGTTAAGAGTGGGCTGACCCTGTTTAATACCCATGTGATGGTGATGGAGAACTTCCACTCATGAATGTGGACATGAGGAGTCTTAGAATGTAAAAGGTTTTGAGTCTGGTCTTTAGTGTTCTTTCTTCACTAATAAATAAGTATATAAATTTTAAAGGGGAAAAAGAAAAGAAAGGAGGTGCTTCAAAATTAGTGATTGTGCCTATTCTCTAACTGCATTATTGGTACGAAGAATTCAGCTGCCTTCCCATAACCTTGATATTATTAACAGCAGTATCTCCCACTTTTTCGAGGTTGACAATGTTTTCCTATTTCTGATAAATCTACTGTTTCAATTTTTCTAGGGAACGGAAGAAGTTGGTGACCCTAGTGTCAGCGGAAATGATGAAGGAAGAAATAAATTCAATTGTAGACATCCCAGCCCCATCTCAATCCTTGAACCACCATTCTCTAACGAAAGCAGCATCTCTTCAGACAATTCTTCGGATAGTGGTGGAGACAGTGTGAACGGTAAAAGCGGCTAATCCTTGCTTCTTGAATTTTCTCTTGTTTTTCTACAATGGTTTTCCAACTTGCATTCAAGTTGGGGTTTCTGACATAAAATACTCAAGCACCACTATTTATTTCCAGGTCAATGTTCTTTTTCTCAATCCCAGGAAGTGGTTGATTCAAATTCTCCGAAGAAGCATCTACCAGTGCAATCTGATGTGGAGTTATGTGATTCAGCCTCTTCCACATTTTGAGTAATACGAGTGGAGAGCAGACGCATTTCAACTTGTCAAATCTCACAAGAACAGACAACTGGGAACTGGAGTATGTTAGGGAAGTACTGTTCAATGCAGAATTCGTGTTCAACGATTTTACATTGGGTCAGACCGATGAAATCATCACCCCGCATCTGTTTGAAAATTTGGAAAATCAGAATACTTTGACTAGTAGTTATTTAGAGGAGAGTGACGCAACAAAGCTAAAGCGAAAGGTCTTGTTTGATTGTATCATTGAATGCTTGCATTTGAGATTCAGACCATATGTTGGTGGGGGCTGCCGAGGACGAGCAAATGGAGAGGCTATTTTGCAAAGAAAAGCTTGGTTGACAAATGAAATTTACAAGGAGATTTCAAATTGGAGAAGCATGGGTGATTGGATGTTGGATGGGATTGTGGACAAGGACATGAGCAGCCAATATGGGAGATGGCTTGACTTCGAAATTCAAGAGTTTGAACTTGGAGTTGAGATCGGGAAGGATATATTAAGCTCTTTGATGGATGAGTTGCTTACTGATATCTTCTTGGGTCAGATAGTTTAGTTGTTATCATCTCCAAGTTATTCATTTCCACGTCTCTTTCACTGGCAACGCCATTGTAATCTTCTGTGCAGTTCATTGTATAAAATTGGAAATACTCTGGTCAAGTACAGGAGCAACGCAATTGTTTTGGCAATGGTATCAGGTTATTTAAGTCCGATAGATACAGTTTTCAGTTGAAGCTGCTTGATGTTTGGTGTTTATGCTTCTCCTTTTTTCCCTTTTTGTTGAACAAATTGTATTGCTGATGAGCAAAACACAACAAAGACGATGGATCTTACAAAACCAAGTTTAGAAAAAACAGTGTCTAGGAAGAAATGGTATGCCATTCATATCATTGTACCGTAGCATTGGTCAGCCAGGTACAAGGTTTACCTTTCGGAAGATTTTAAGAATCTGGACGCTCTACTGCTCTAGCTTAAAAGCATCGTGATGCACATTCAAATGACAGGGTTTAGATGGCCATTTTTTCTGGTTGATGCTGAAATGGCTCCACCAAAACATGCAAATAAGACCCCTATTGTAGCTGAATGTACACTCTTTGATTTGTTGTTGCGCAACCCTACCAAAACTTCCGTTGGCTGCATGATGACCCAGGTTGTCGAGGCTCTACCTATCCCCAATAGACTTGAGAACAAACCACCTATCAGGAGGTTAACATCTCCATCCTCAACAAACATGTCACAGTTATAGCTCAATAAATGATAAACCAAACACAGCAACTCTTGCAGAATGTATAAACACCATAAAGTGAGCCTCAAATCCTGTTAGGTAAATAAATAGGGATATAAGAAAAACTTCAGTACCGTAACACAGATTATAATCATCAACATTACCACATAACTCGTCAATTGCAAGGCAACCATGTACTTTGAGCAAACGTGAGTTCGATGTTCTAGAGTTGTGTGGCCAAGTGGATGTTAATGCACATCAAACAACTCATTATATTGTCGATTGCAAGATCGTTTCATCAAATCCTTCAGTTACATCACTGCCCATCAAATTTTTTTTTTACCAACAGCTTAAAACGTAATTAATATAATAACATTCATTAACATTGTTTTATAGCATCTACTAAATATTTAAATTTAGTAAACCAATAAAAATAAACTTCTTTCACCAAGCTGGAGTAGCTCAGTTGGTTAGAGCGTGTGGCTGTTAACCACAATGTCAACTCTTCACTCTTGAGTTCAATTTCGAAGGTTCGAGCCCTTCTTCTAGCGAACTTTTTTTTTTTCTCACTACAATGTCAACTCTTCACTCTTGAGTTCAATTTCGAAGGTTCGAGCCCTTCTTCTAGCGAACTTTTTTTTTTCTCACTACAATGTCAACTCTTCACTTTTGAGATCAACATATTGACTCACGTTACCTTCACCAATGCCCCCAATCGAACACAATCACACGTACAGAGAGTCTCCAGGGACTAGGGCCTGGCTCTCTAGATTTTTTGTTATACATTGTTTGCATAGAAATGGAAAACTGCATCATCTTTAACATGATGGAATCTAGATTGAATGTTGTGTTACGAAGGGGTGTGTTAAGTTAGGTTAATTAAAAAGGATTGATAATGGCCAACAAATGTGGCAGAGCATGGAGTGAGCATCCAATGCGAATACTGTGTCAGTGAGTCAGTGCTTTTTTTTTTTTTTCGGTGGTGTGTTTGTTTTTGCAAACTGATGAGAAGAGTATGGGGAGTCCAACCAAAGCACATGCCATTCTCTACCCTATAGCACAATTCTTCCATAATACAAACTTAGCTCATCTCATAAAGTTGCCACCCCATTTCACTCCTCTAAAATACTTCACATTTTGAGGTGCATTTGCACCTTTTTTTTTTTGTAAGTTTCTTTACTTTAAGTTCTTTCTCAAATAAGTTCAATGGTTTTGAACCTTAAATTGCTTTCATCCCAAATATTTGCCATCTTGAAGGGAGCATCTCATAGGGTTTAGGGTCACTTAGATCTGGTGAACATATTCAATGATTTTGCTTTTTGGACACCTAAAAAAAAATTTGTAAGCAAGGATTGTGATTTTGTTTTTCGAAGTTGATGTTAATGTTAAGTTGAGACCTCCGAAAAATGAAATATTTCATGAAATTTAGTAAAATCACAGTCCTTGGCCATAAGAAAGTAATGTTATGTTTCATTGAAGCGTAACCATTTCAATTGAATTTCTTAAGAGAAACAAAAGTTGTTTACAATAAATTGCCGGACTAGGAATTGATTAATTTCAATTTGATTTTTGAAAATTTAACATTATTGTATTTATAATTTTATATTGTGCTAGCTGCCCCCATTGCCTACTGTTTAAGCATGGTGAAGCTCTTTGACTTTCATTTTACCTTATTTTATTAGCCACTCTACATTGAAATGTTTTGACTTCATATTTTTATTTTTATATTTTTCAATAAAGGTGCTTTCAACATTTTGCAATCATTTTCAATATTAATTCAACTTTCACAATTTTAATTTATTTGTGAGGATTACAGAATGCTTACAATTGTCACTATACTGGCGTGAATGGAGCCACAAAATTTTTTTTGTCAACATTTTATTAATGATTTCCATTATATAATTCCAAAGTTTCACGCAATATTGCAAAAAATTAATACAGTTTACCTAATATCTTCCTGTTAACATCAAAACCTTCCTAATATCCACCCTCATTTTTCTAAAAAATTCAAGAAAAAATTATGTTAATCACATTCTCCGAATCTAAATAACTCCATATTATCAGTTTGTGATGTTAAATTGTCATTTATTCTAAAAACCTAAGTTGACCGATAAATTGAATCTCCAAATTTTTCGCACTAGAGGATCTAACACCATGTTAGAGAAGGCAGACCGATCTAGCACATATCAAGTGTCGGCAATTCATGGATTGGTAAATTGAATTTCCAACCTTTTTGCAATAGAGGGTTTGATACCATGTTAGAGAATGCAGACCAATCTAGCACCTATCAAAAGTTAGGTCTATGGATTGGTAAATTGAATCTCCAACCTTTTGCATTAAAAGGTCTGATACGAAAAGGGCAGACCAATCTAACACATCAAGCGATGGGGTCAATGGATTGGTAAATTGAATCTCCAGCCTCTTCGCACAAGAGGTCTAATACCATGTTGGAGAAGGCAGACCGATCTAGCACATATAAATCATCGGGGTCCATAAATTCGACTCCCTGCTACTCTTCGTGATATACGGAATCAATTAGGCTTCATTGAACATCTCTAGACACATCCAACGGAAATCACTCCAATCTCATTATTTAAAGACTTCCTGAGCAACTTTTTACCCCTAAAGGACATCAACGATAAAAGGCGCCACAGGACCATTTCTAAAAACACAATAACTACCACTCCCACCACCTCTTCCTCCTCTGCTCTCTGCTCTCTGCTCTCTGCGTCTCTGCTTTAAGCTGACAAAATGAATATCGAAAGCCTTAACAATGGCATCGAAAACAATCTTAACAACAACGAAAAACCATTCGAATTGATCGAAACACCGCGTTTCAGCGAAGAGATAGATAGCAGTTGCTCCACTCCCTATGTCAGTGCACCATCTAGCCCCGGCCGCAGCAGTGGTGGTGATGGAGGTCATAATAATTACTTCTTCTTCAGTGCTCCAGCAAGTCCAATGCACTACATACTCTGCTCCGCAGCGTCCTCGTCTTGCTCCGTTCCTTCTTCCGCCTCTACTACTTCGTCAGAAATCAACTCAGCTTTCGAGTTTGATTTCTCTGCAAGATTTTCTTCCACTACCACTTCGATGCCATCTGGATCTATGAGCTCCGCTGACGAGCTGTTCTTGAACGGTCAGATCCGCCCGATGAAGCTCTCCTCTCACTTGCAAAGGCCTCAGGTTCTTGCT
The DNA here is from genome assembly GCA_003290165.1 of Berberis thunbergii. Lineage (NCBI taxonomy): Eukaryota > Viridiplantae > Streptophyta > Magnoliopsida > Ranunculales > Berberidaceae > Berberis > Berberis thunbergii. The sequence continues at coordinate 122,473 of QNQO01001591.1, forward strand.
CCATTGCTGGATCTAGACGGAGAAGACGAAGAGGATGAGGATTCAAGAGAGTTTCAGTTCGTTAAACGAGTCGATTCAATGATGAGAGGCAGAGATCTTAGACTACACAACCGGTCTTTTCATCGTAGAGCCAGATCGTTTTCTCCTCTCAGAACTAATCCCTGCTTTCATGAAGAATACGAACAAGAAGAACACCAAGAACAAGAACTAAACATAGACCCGGCTAAAGAAGACGCGGAGATGGAGGTTCCGTCAATAGAAACAACGCCATCAGTCTCAGCTTCGTCTTCTAGGTCTTCATCCACAGGTAGAAACTCAAAGAGATGGTTATTCTTGAAGGACTTTCTTAGGAGCAAGAGCGAAGGAAGAGGAGGAAATGTGAAGGACAAATTCTGGTACAAAATTTCCTCATCAATCTCCAAAGACACTTCGAATGATCAAACAGTGAAACCGAAGCAAAACCAATCACCTCTTCCAGCTAAGAAACATACTAGTAAGCCTGCAAATGGAGTTTCGAAGCGTAGAGGCGTACCACCACCTTCGCCGCATGAGTTGCACTATACAGCGAAAAGAGCTCAAGCTGAGGAGATGAAGAAGAAGACTTTCTTGCCGTACAGGCAAGGCTTGCTTGGGTGCTTGGGGTTTAGTTCTAAAGGGTATAACGCCATGAACGTCTTCACAAGGTCTTTGAATACAGTCTCTTCTAGGTAAAATTCAATTAATTACTAATTTAAGCTTGCTAATTGTTTGTATACTAAGGTTTTAAATATCTAAAATAGTTGATTTTGTAGTAATTGTGTTTGAGAAGATGATTTAATTTTTTTTTTTATGTTCTTGCTTTTTCTATTTATGAAATTATGAGTTTATGATTATGATCAAATAAAAAAGAAAATTTTGTCATACTTTTTTTTTTTTCAGATTTTGGTACAATGATTATATGATTAGATTCAATCATTGGAAGTGACAACAAAGAAATGTTCATTGTGGTTAATCTGTTTTCCGGAATGTAATTTACATATAAGCGAATGAACATAGGATGAATTATGCCGATCCTACATATATTTTTAGGATTCGAGTTCACAATCCAGTAATGAATCTCCCCATTGGAGTTGTTCTTGACGCTGAAGCTTTGTTTAATTTCACTTGTGAAGATAGGTTTTTTTTTTTTTTTTTTTTTTTTTTTTATCAGAGCTCACAGATGCTTGTTTTTGTTCTGGTTTTCACTTGCACTCTTCTCACTTATCTTTTCTAAGATATTATCATAAACAAATCTGAGTTTACCAATGAGAATGAGAGAATTTTGAGATAATACAAGTGTTAATATAATACTGAGACCCACAATAGATGGATTTTTTTTTTTAATCTATGATTGTGAAAACTGAATACATTACTTTGTTTCTAGCTTACTTGGATTGATCATCTAAGGACCCACACCAGGTTTCTTGGTTGGTGGGTTTTTTATAGTTTCTATCTCTCTGGGTTGGGTTGCTTTCGTTTGGATGCTTCAAGTAATAAAAGAATCTGATTCACATGGGGAAGTGTCATCTTCTGTTCTTTTTAGGGTGTTTTCAATGCCCACCCAAGTCTGATGGTCTGCAACACTTGGAAGATAAAAGAGTTATTAGGGTATTAATTTAACTAATAAGACCATTTTTATAAGTCCATTTAGCATCCAATGTTTAGATATTATATATGCTACAATAGCAAAGCTTACCATATGCAATTAGGTGTATCAGGTCATGAATTAGTGAAATCGAGCGAGCGAATGTCTCAACTTTGATGTGGTCGAGTCGTCTTTGGTCACGCGATTATGATACAAGTTTTTGTTTTCATCTTGCATAATGTTATTTTTATTAGTTGTTGTTTAAGTCTTTAAAAAAAATTATAATGGAACTCCTACTCTGCATTACAAATAGCAGAACTTGAAGGTCATTTTCCAAGCTAAATTATTTCAGGACTTTAGAGTTTCACACATTTATTGCATGTCCCATGGGGTTACCTAATTGGTCATTTGGGGAGTGGTTTGGATTACCTAATTGGTCATTTTGGGAGTGGTTTAAGGGATATGAAGTCGTGGGTGGTGTCATGTGATGGGGTCTCTCAGATGTGGGTATAGATTGAAATGTTGCAAAAATATGATGTGTTATTTGATTGCACTTTGACAAGATTTGAAAATTGAAATTTAACCTCAATTTTAGGCGGCCAGACTTTATACTTACTTTTTGGCCGGATTTTGAGTTGTATTTAATTATAGGGTCGCTTTCTACGATTAAATGACCCCTTCTATAGATAATGTTTGTGGTTGTATTTTAAAGAAAATGGGTAAAAAAAAAAACTCAAACCTAACAAAAAAATGACTTTAAAACCTGGCTGCCTAAACAAACTCGAAATTTAATTATAGGGTTGCTTTCTACAATTAAATCATATCGTGCTGGCTTCAAGGGGAGCAGTATTGTGGCAAAAACAAAATCTAAACTTGTAATGACCTAAGTTTAGATGTAGCTCGCTTCTTGTTAGGTGTCTTAAGTGTGGTGATCTATTATGATGCCTCAAATCTATATACATCGTTGCATTTGACATCTATTGTAATAGAAAAATGCTCATCTCACCATAGCTGCAAGTGACAAGTCGCAGCTTGAAGCTTGAATCACTCGTAACTCATATATGTTGTGATCATTCATAACACTATTGACATGCTCAGTTTGTTGCACAAAGAGAAAACAATAAAACATGAATCATTGATTCACCCCCCAATACTGATTCAAGCACTCAAGATATGTTCAAAGGATGGTAAGTTGGGTGCATGGATTGCTTTCTAGAGAATTGTTGCTGTCCATGAAGATAACTTTTCAAGCTTTTTCACAAATCCGTGTGGTTGTGATGGTTTTTGATGATTGAAAATATTTGAGAGGGACATTTTGCTTTATAGTGTATCAACCTGGGACACCAAAAGCTTATCTTCTTTATCGCTTTCTCATTTTAGGGTCCACTCACTGTGTCTAACTTTAAGCAACAAATTATTGGCCTGGTTCATATTTCATTTGTGTTTATAGGACCCTTGCAGACATGAATTATAAAAAATAAAATAAAATAAATCTGTGATATTATTGACGAAGAAAGACATACCTGGTCTTGGCACAAACCACAAAGAATGAAGAGTGAAATTTTGCTTCCTACTTCAAAATTCATTTCTATTGCTCTATCAACAAAATTTATATCTATAACTTGCTGGGAGACTTTAGCATAACTTGTACAATTTGCTTTCTCTTGACCTTCTTATGCTGTTGTGTTTTAGAACAAAGGCTTGCAGATACAACTCTGGCAGTGAAATCATGGCAAAATTGTAGACCTCTAGCTTTTAATTACTTGAGAGATCGAAAGGCACAAAAAAAAAATGGTGAATATCTCACTACAAGGATGAGGCACGCGTCTCAGATATTAAACAACAAATGTTGATAGTATGTTTCTCTTCAGAGTTAACTCGTCTGCCTTTACATCGCTGATTGACCAATTAATAACCAAGGGATGTCAAGCAGAGGATTAGATTCTAAAATAATGTTTAAATCACCAATTACACATGTACTTTTTTTTTGGTCTCTTCATGAAAATTACTCCTACAGATCTTTAAAGGCGAGGTCATAAGCAAGTTTCAATACTCGAGGAGTTCTCATAGTTTTTTGCTCGTGAAATACAAATTCTTGTTGACCATCCTACACTTTTTGAAAGTTCTAAACATAGTATGTTTTCTATCATAAGGTGTGATTGATATGATACGTAAGAAGTATCGCATTTGTAGAGAGTTGCAATATCAAGAATCTAAATCCAACAAGTTACAAGGTTAGAATCACTCAAGGATGTGAAGTTGCTTCCACACCCGCCCTAAATTAAGTTGTTTTCTCATCTACAGAAGATGCAGTGCTGACAGAATTAAGTATTTCAATGTCATTCTACGAGGGGAAATAATAGAAATGATTTTGATAAAGAATTTACACTTTCAAGAACGCGGTGGAGACGATCTATCTCTTTCCTGGCATACTCAGAACCCTTCTTGATACAGCTTTTGGCTACTTTTATGTAAATTTCTGCATACCTACATAACACAAAGCAAAAAACAGTTCAGGCACCTTCATTGCATGTGGGAGAAGAAGATGGCAGTAGGTGCCTTCTACAAGTCATTAACATCGACTCAATCATAATTTATAATGTCTAGGATGTCATTGATCATAATAGGTTGGGAACATTTTCAATATTGTACTTTCAATAAGTGATCAAACCATAGAAATGATACATTACCTTTCAGCAGGTCCCTTGCAAATCCTCAGCTTCCTCCAGTATTTGAGATAGATTTTCTTTATTTTCATCAATGCTACCACTGACAAAGTCCTTCACCGAGAGATGCAGACTTTCAACTATACCAGCCTATAACAACCAGGAAGACCAAATATTAACAAATACAAGAAGATCGTACTAGTACTGGTGGTAGCGCTCTGCATAAATAATATTGATGAAATTAGTTATAAATCTATCTGATACTCACGTCAAAAGTAAGTTTTCCATTTGAATCACGTCTGGTACCGCAATGTTCATTGATGAATAATATGAAGTCCTCCAAATCTAATTCACCATCATAGTCTTCACCATCTTTATTGTGCTTTGGAAAGAATTTTAGAGTAGGATAACCATCGATATCATACCTGCAAGTTAGCAACATATGAAGCAATTTTTTTTTTGCTTTTTGAGACTTCCTAGAACTTTTCCGCTGAAATGAAACTTCAAGCTTACTTAAACTCACCTATCAGCTAGGTCCTTGTGTTTTTCAGCATTTAGTTTAGCAATTACAACATCCTCTTCCATTTTATATGCATTGGCGAGCTTTTCATAATCCTACAAAACGGAAGAACACAATGAAAGCTTTCAATATATATAAGACCCATGTAACTTAAACCCCCTTAGCTATAAACAATCTAACGCACTTACAGGAGCAAGTTTTTCGCAATGTCCACACCTAGAGAGAACGTTTTAAAGGTTATATGGATAACAGTAGATTCACAACTTATCCGAGAAAGCGAAAAAATCCAAGTAGAACTCTGCCATGTAACTTTACCTTGGTGAATAAAACTCAACTAGAACATGTTTGGAATGATCAAAGACAGTCTCATCGAAATTATCATCTGATAATACCACGACATAGGAAGGACTGGGTATGAACTTCACTTTCGTGCCTGTACATCACAGATCTATATTCAATGCTAAATTCATTACAGAGTTCATACAATGTCCAAGTAAAAGTAAGCAAAACAGATAAATTTGAACAATATAATCTTATGATGAGGAAGATGTTGGTTACAAAATATAATCATTAATTACCTCCTTTCCAATTCACAAATTCGGTAAGGGCTTCTGCGGTACGTACACCTTCATACCTACATATTTAACGCAATTTAGTTTTATGCATCCCTTATAATATAGATAACCTATAAAAGAAAACACAAGTACAACAATATCATCTTGAAAGATCACATTTGTACAAGTGTTATGATCAAGATCCTCACGTCATTGGTTCCAAGGAGCCCTTTGGAAACCACTTGATCGTTGGGTAACTAGAAACACCATATTTGGTGCACAAGCTTTTGGATTCGTCACAATCCACCTACATCAATCAACGAAATTGTAAGAGATTTCAACAAGAAATCTAGCGTCATTTGGCAGCAAAACTTGTCTAAAGGGATAAACATGACACTATAAAAGATCGAAACTCTTTGTTCATAATAAACACCAGTGTAATAACTAATGAATTGCATGTACCTTTCCAATTAGAACAGACTTATCTCTCTTAAAGCTTGTTCCAACCCATTCGTAATCTGGAGCAAGTTTTTTACAATGCCTACACCTGCCATGAAACACAACCAACCTCTACACATCTTAAACAATCAAACCGAAATCTTGTTCATCTAATTTGAACAAGTGTAACATGCAGTCTCAACATATTTTTTACAGGAAAATTAATATTTGTATCTCAAGTTCAATCACGTAACATGTAAAAATGAAAAGAAATGTATGGATCAATAATAAAATTTACCAAGGAGCATAAAATTCGACTAGAGCACCTCGTTCTTGTCCAACTTCCTTGTCGAAATTTTCTTTAGTGAGAACGACCACTTCTTCTGATGCAAATGTTGATACAAAGAGAAAAGCAATGGTTCCGAAACCGAACCAGATCTGTGAATTCTCCATTTTTCTCTTGTTTGGAAATTCGAACGAGAGAGCTATTGAAAAAGAGGAAGAAGAAAGTAGTGTTGACACTTGTTTATAGTTGTAGATCGAATTAGCTGCATGGACAAGTTTGTTAGGAGCTATTATATCATGGGCTGGGCTTTTCTGTGGCCCAACTTCATTTTTGTAAGTAGGTTTTTTTTTTTTTTTTTTTTCAATCTTAGATTATAATTGTGTGTGATAATTAAGCTGAGATGCAAACCATAGAACGGGGATTGAAGCCTGTAAAAAATCCTAGCCCTTAATGATTGATTGAACGTAAGACACGCCAAATTGCAGATGTTAATTGGTTGCCTATAGAACCGATGATTGCAATTCATACGGGCACACCTCTGGATAGTCCCCTTGCTGCCACTGTCGACATCAAATCCTGTACTTGGTTGATTTCCAACAAAAATGAACTGCAAATAGATGCAAAAATTGCTAAACGTTTTTGCTACTTCAGGTTAATGTCTAGACTTCTTAGAAAAGAGAATACCATTCTGTGGATGATGAGAAAATAATTGAACAGTGAAATTTTTCAATTTAAAAGTTGCATCCAGTAGGGTTTCAATTTTCACAAGTCAGAGTATGGAGAGAACTCTTGGTTTCATAGCTTAGAAAGATCGGCAGTGTTCAACAAGGTCAGATTATTGTGCAACCCTCAGCCTGCATGTTTTTAACATTTTTTTTTTCTACCATTTATGCACATTGATTCTTAGGTCAATCATATTCTTTGGAAAGCTCTCTATACAACGTAACGAACAATTGATTATTATGGGTACATCCATAATTGCACCTGACTGAATTTGTCATTCCAAATACACGTCGTTAGAGGGTGAATCAAAGTTACTGAAACAGATCATAAGAAATTTATTTTCCACATCATGTTAATCACGGAAAATTCCATACACACCTCACAATTGAAGCAGGTCTTAAGATTATAAATGCTCTGACAATAAACACATTTGATCACTGTATTAGCCAGATTTAACTATTAATAAGGGCGAAAACACTTAATACCGTATTTTGGGTGATTCAAAGTCCCGATGGAGATGCTCTAATGAGGGAACAATAGGACTTCAAGATGTGAACAGACGAGTAATGCATCAACAGAACAGATACACTCTGATCTATGCCTTAAAAAGACTAAAAGCAACATGAGACTTTTCATCAAGCTAAATTAGAACCAACGAATTACCCATAAAACAACTTGGCCTAAGGCACGAGGAAACATAAGCCTGAGCCCTTGTTCAAAAGCTTGCCATCAGAAAATCTAACCCTATAATGTAACATAAATTTCTCACAAAACTTTGATGCTTCAACAGGCCTTTATTTCACACCAATGGTTACTCACTGGCTTGCTCAACCTCTTCACGTCTAAAACAATCCCTCTCCTGCAGCAACAAGATCATCATTGTTATCTTATGTTTTCATAATAATATTTTACTTTCATTTTAAGAACTGTCAAGAGAACATGCTTACTTAGATCATCTAGGGAAATATTGCTGGCGCTTTCTCCCGTTTTGATTAAACGCACCTTTCCTGCATGAGCAAGCAATAAGGTATCAAGTTTCCAACATTTCAAAAATGTAGAATGTTGAAGCGTAGATAGGTACAGATACGTAGTTCTAAGTAGCGTAACACATAACCTAAAATCTGTCTACGCTCCTTTAACTTTATGTTGTTTGTAACGTGGGAAAGAAATTAGGTTATACATCAAGGTCTTATCTTATCAACCAACCTTGTCAGTTGATCATAGAGAAATTGGGGTTTCTTCAGGATATTTCTAGCTTTTACTATCTCTATTTCTAACCTTATACTACAATTCTTGTCATTTTCAAAGACAAGATGTCTCAACATTTCACTCCTAACAGGAAAGGGATATTAAGTGGTCTGAATTAGGTCATTAACAGGCGGCGGTGGCTGAAATGAAACAAGGGAACTGAGGACTAACTATGAGAACATCAAAACATATTTGCACGAACAAAATTGACTAGAATATAAGAAATCAACACCAACATCCTATTATGAATATCAACACATGTGCATGACATTGACAACTAAAAGTAAAACTATAAGCTTGCAGGTTAAACACAGAACGGATGAGTTGCTTTGAAAACGACATGTACGCAAAGCAATAAACGTTAACATACCATCACGACGAACACAAATCTCAGGCACATTTCTCACTTGACCATTAATGCTGTCATTGTAGACTCTAGTTTCAATATCCCCCTCAACAAAAACTGCAGAGCTGATGAACAAAACAATTAAAAGTCAAACCAAACTAAGCAAGGGAAAAAAAGTATCAATACATTAAGTATAGAGCTAACTAATTACCCTTTCAACAACTGTTGAACAGCATAAGCTCCAAGCTGATCATTATGCACCGCAATTCGATGCCACTGAGCGGGCTTCGGCAAGTTCTCTGCACCCAAAATCCTCTGATCATACATACCCCCAGTCCCAACCGTAAATATCGTCACTGTTCCACCATTCCTCAATATTTTCTGCACTGGGGCTTGCCCAATTTTGCCGCAAATAATCGCCTACACAAACCCACACAAAATTAACACCAACAAAACCCTGTACCTACAAATTTTCCTCATTGGGGCATTTCATCAAATACCTTATGTACACCTCTAAAACCCCAGCCCTTTTTTGGATCAACACCTTGGGGTTCCAAATCTTTCTTGTTGGGAATCAAGTCATCGTCTTCGACGTCCAAACTGTTGTCTCCGATGTCATCGAAAGACACTGTTGAGTTCCACCTCTTTGAGTTACTTCCCTGTAAGCCTGTTAAAAAGGTGTTTAGTTTGAAAGATTGAACATAAACAACAACAATGTAATAAGTGAGAATGAAAGAATGGGTTAGTAAGTGAGAGGGGTTACCGATTATAGTGGGGGTTATAGAGGCATTTGATGCAGTGAGATACTTAACGAATCGAGTGCTCAGTGAACTCATTTGTGTTTTTAGAGTAGACACGAAGAAGAATGAATTAGGTCAAAGTGGTTGGTTCCTTAAAATCAGTTTTCAGGACTCGTGCGCTAAAGATAAATGTGCGTGCTACATAACTTTTGGCTGATGGTATCACAAGTTCAGATTTTAAACACCATCAGTGGTGAACACTAGTGCCGGTGGCAGACCTACTAAAGGAGTAAGGGGCAGTTGCCTCAACTTTCAAAATGTAATGTCAAAAAATCTAGAGAGTCAGGACAGCACAAGGGGGGGTTTTATGTGCGTGTGATTGTGTTTAATTGGGACATTATGAGCATATGTAGAAAGATGAAGAGTATTGAGCCAAGCCTGACACAGGCTTGACGCTAGGTACCTAGCTCTTAAGAATAGTTCAATATAATATGTACCTAATTTAAAAAATAATAATTATATAATGTATAATAACAATATGAAAACTTGTTTATTTAATTGTTTCTACGTGTATGTGTGACTATTGACAATTGTTATTCTTGATTGCAATTTTATTAGTAATTATAAATATTAAAAATAGTTTAGTTTAATAAAAAAATTTGTTTTCAATCGTCTTGAAGTGTGATTTCTTTATGGCTATTGACAATTATTGTTTCTATTGACATGCCCTTAATTTTTTTTCAATGCAACTTTATATGTAATTGCAAACATTTTAAAAAATTGTTTGCTCACAAGTGGTATTGCACATTCAACAAAAAATATATCTAAAATAATAACTATAGAATTCAATGAAAATATATATATCATTAACCAACTCATACAAAATTGAGGCTCATAAAAATTATTTTTTTATGAAATTGTATTAGGATTTTATTGTGTTTTCAAATTTCATCTTTTTTTAGCTTCAACTTAGATACTCGTCTTAATTATTTTGTGATTTTAGTTTTCAATTCTAGTTATTAGGCTCGGTTTGTCTTTGCTAAAGTTATCGGTGTTGTAACTTTATTTTGACTTAAAATTGGATTACACTGAATTCAATTTGATATATGCAATATACTTTTGATTGTTGTAATTACTTTTATTATTAATTATTAGCTCGGGTAGGAAAACAATTTCTAGTTCCGCACCTGATAACCAAGGATTGTGATTTCATCAAATTATACGAAATTTTGCCAAAATTTTCGCTTTTTTTGAAATTATGAAAAAAAACAAGGGCGAAAGAAAAAAAAAATACATTTTTCGAGGGTTTTTTGAAAAATTTTGAGGTTTTTTTTTCGTAAAAATACAAAAATCAGCTACTAAAATTAACATTTTTTTGAAAAATTTCAAGATTTTTTCGTAAATTTTGAGTTTTTTTTCTTCTAATTATTTATTGATTCTTGAAATCACTCCTCATTTCCTAATTATCACTTAGTCTACTTATATATTGATGATTTAAACTAGGGGTGGGCATCTCATCCAGCGATCCCGGTCTCGTCCCGTCCTGTTCCGATTTTTCTGGGTCTTAATGGGATTGAATAATTTCATCTCAATCCCGTCCCGAACTAATTTTTCAATATTTATTATTAATATTTTTATTTATTTATTTTAGGATTACAATATTTGGATGCCCATACAAATTCCGTGATGCATATAACATTTTAGCATCTCAATGTCTCTCACACACATCTCTAGATTCATGATTTATTGATTTTAAATTTATAATCACTTGATTCACTTCTCTGAGTTCTCTCATTCCTTTAGGTTTAGCCGTTTAGGGTTACTGAAGCCAATAAAGAAACAAACAACAAAAGGAAGCCGAAGAAGAGAGATTCAAGAGGAGAAACCGAGAAAGAGAAAAAAAAAAAAAAACCTTGTTCGATCCAAAAGCAGAAGACGCACACAACACACCACGAAGACGCCTTGTTCGATCCAACTTTTAAACGTCTTCATCTTTGATCCAGCTTGTTCTCGCTCAGATCTAAGTCGGCAAGTCCAGCTTCTCTTCAATCCAACTCCCAAGCAGCCGTCCTGATCTCCTTCAGCCTCATCGGACCGGATCCAACTCATCCCAAGCAAAATCGCGTTTTCCTCTGGTCAAAACCCACTGCAGCAGTTAATCTTGATTATCGTTGATGGTTGATTCCACGAGAAGGTATCTTTTGATCTCCCTATCCTTAGGTTTATCAACTTTTTACATCATTTCTGAGAGAGTGCATCCGTTTGCACAGGAGAAATTGAAGCGTTGCGTCAGAGATGTCTTGAATAAAAAGAGAATGGTTGCATTCCTGCTAGTAGATAGCCTGCAAGAATCTATCATGGAGTTTATGGTAATTTTACAGCTCCTTTTCATGCTGGCTATATATCGGAAAGGCAAATAATTAGTCTCCCTTTTGAGCCATCACGTATTATTTTGTCCAGGAAGCATCGTTTGAGGACAACAAGGTTACATTATCAAAGTATCTGGACTCATTTCCCCTTCCATGCTACATCATATTGAAGAACATTGAAGCTCTTCCTGGGACCCTTGCCAATTTATTGAGACAGGTAAGCAAAATCTCCTTACTTTTTTATTCTAATTGAGATGTTCAGACTTTTAGTTGATTATGTTCAGAATGTATTCTAGACTTCTAGTTGATTATGCTATAATCTGATATATGATAGTTCTAACTGCTCAGATATATGATACTGCAGTATAAGAGTGACTGATCCCGTCTCGTACCGAACCCGTTTGGTATGAGACGAGGTCAGGATGGGGTTTTTCCCATCCCGTCCCGATCCCGTATGAACGGGATGGGATAGGGATGGGTCTATCTCGTCCCATCCCGTCCCGTGCCCACCCCTAATTTAAACTACCCCTTGATTCTAATTATAAGTATTTCGGTTTTATTTAATGTGTTTGATACATTTATTTACTTGCATATTATTTTTTTCACATATTTAATATACCTTCGAAATTCAATATATATTTCATTTATCTTCAAAAATTTTACGTTTTTTTCTTTACACGCCAAAATTTCTTAAAATCAGGAAACCGAAATTAACTCGAAAAACAAAATCAAACTTTGTTGATAACTACTATTATCAACTAATAATATTTTAGCATTTCAATCTCCTTGACTAAAATCCTAGGTCCGCCACATGAGAGGGGTTAACGAAAAAGAAAAATTGGTATTGGGTTAGATTATCTCTTCTAAGGAACAGAACATTGATAAAAGTCATAAAACATTAAAGACCAGTAAAACATTGATACCAGCAAGCAATTGTAAGTTTTCCTTTAACATTTGAAGGGTCACATGTTAGCTATACGTAATAACCACACTTGTATTATAAATTTATAATGAATATCTTTTTCACATTATCAACATATTATTTTTATTATAATGATGAAGATCATTTACAATTACATGTATCAAATCATGAAAAGAAAATTAGTTGTGGAATGGAGGAAACCATTAAGGATTTGGGGTTTCTCCAGGCCAAACTTCATGGATGCAATTTTCAGCGCAGGTATCTCGACAATCCTGTATCGTGGGTCGTGGGAATGGTGACTCATATTCTGCGCGACACCACGGGATACAGTAATTAAAACAACACTGATTTTTCTTTAATCCTGGCCTGCAATGAATTGGTATTCCTCCGCCTTCTGAAGGCACCATCGTCAACAAAACCATTCCCACTGTCAACACCATCAACTTAACAATGCTCTTCATGATCGAATTCATTTTTTCGCTTTACAAGATGATGAAGTACTTATGTGTTTTGCTTGATTTTATAGAAGTCGATTGGATTAATAGATTTCATTAAGTTAAAAGAAGAAAAACTCATTATGAAAATAACTTAAAACACTTTAAATGATTTATCTTCTATAAACCTGACAACCGTTTGTTCTATATCTATTTAAGGCTGCAATTATTTTTTAGTGTTAAGTTTTCAATAATTACTTGGGGTCTTTAGAAAGCATTTGTTAGTATTGCCTACTTTCAACTCGAATACAGGATGGTGAAACCAGTCTTCGTTGAACACTGGAGTTGGTCTTGGTCCTAAACTCGTTAGTACTATTATTTGCCCTATACTACTGTAAAAATGGGTAACTATGGCGGATGATATATGATACTAAAGGTGTAACGACCCTAATTAATGCACATTATAAATTTGAGGTTGAGTCATATAATAACTAAATAAATAATAAAGTGTCACTATAACCTTGTGTAAACCGTAACCTCATGGGCGAACCTACTAAGGAGTGAGGGCGGGGGGGGGGGGGGGGGGGGGGGGGGGGCAATTTTTAAAATATTTTTTATATATACTTTAGTTTTAAAAAAAATCGATTATATAATTTAGAATACAATATAACAATTGTTTATACAAATGTTTTTGTTGGCGTAATGGTTTGAGATTTATCATTTTTAGTAAAAAGACTCGAGTTCGATGTTTTTAGAGTGCATTTTTATTTTATTCTCAATGCAATTTTATTAGTAATTGCAAACATTAAAAAATGTTTAGTTTAATAAAAAATTATTAACATTAAATAAATAAATTGTTTTTCACATATGGTATAAAACCTCCAACAAAAAATATCTAAAATAATAATTATAAAATTCAATGAAAATTTTGAGCCTCATATAAACTATTTTTTTATGAAATTGCATTATGATCATATTAGGTTCGCAAATTTCAAAATTTTTAGCTACACCTAGTTATTTATCCTAATTATTTTGTGATATTAGTTATATATTTTAGTTATTGTGCTCATTTGATCCTTGTTAAGGTTATCGATAGTGACCTTATTTTGACTTAAAATTGAACTACACTGAATCCAATTTGATATATGCAATGTATTTGTTTATAGTTACTAGCTCAAGTAGAAAAAAATTGGTTTTACCATTAATAACTACTATTATCAACTAATACGTATTTTTCATTTCACCCCTTCTCGACTAAAATCCTGGATCCGCCCCTGCCTAACCTTGTAGGATTTTGTCTTTAGGTTGATTAAATAGATGTTTGGTTCTTCTCAGCCGCATAGAAAAAAAATCTGTAGAAAAAAAAAAGAGGATGAAGAAGAAGAGAAGGAGAAAAATGGAGAAAGAAAAAGGAAAATGAAGAGAAACGTAAAAGGTGAGTTTATCATTTTTCTAGATTAATCTTTTTGTTTTATTTCTATTCCTTTTTTATGCCTTTTTAGAATATGGATTGACGGGTATGTGTTGTGTCAGAAATACTGTTCATATCAGAAATATTGTCCATGTCATAATCTTGTTTGGGTCCAAAATTCTGCAACTCCGTAGCGAAGAAGTGTATTTTTTTTGTTAGTAATCCTGGTATCTTTTTATGTCTCAACTTCTGACATTTGTTTGTTTGTTTGTTTTTTTTTTTTTTTGTTCATCTGATCATAGCTATCACTAGGTTGACATATGAACCTAGGTGAGACCCCATTTAAAGCCATCGATCAATGTAGTGTTGTTTTTACTTATGACCCTAGTTATTTAATTAGAGAAATTAATGTCAATGTCAATTAATTTAGCTTCTTTTTTGTTATTTAAATGTGGTCATTGTACATCGATTGATGACAATTGATGTGTTGTGACATTGGTCATTGGTCATTGGTCATGGGTGACTAGACAATTAAAACACACGAGTAACTTAGCAAACTCAATTGAATCAAATCATCTAATGTAATATGATTTTCATAGACAATACTCTACAAATGAAATCGAAAGTTGGATCTGACATTGACTTTGAGGCTGACAAAGTGTAGACATTGGAGGAGGAATATTATGATACTTGGTTTAGTGGTGGTTTTGGAATGCCTAAAATATGTTTGATATTTTTTTCTAAAAAATGTGACGTAACTTTATGCGTATTGATAGTTCAATAGTGACTTTTGGTACTCATGTAGTTAGGAATATCCGGTGATGTATGCATGTATGTGATGTGTCCCCACTTGGGTATGGATGACGGAGAAGTCATACTTTATATAAGAGAGGCATACGGACACTTATATATATATATATGTTCGACACGGAGGTGGTGTGAATGTGGTATCGTCTAAGTAATCAATCCGTTAAAAAATAATAATATGCTCAAGTCAAATAATGTAAGAAGATAATTGTTTTAATTATTAAATTACAGCTATGTTGTACTCATGCAGGATGACAAGTCTACTAATATTTCTGTCATTGTCAATATCTACAGAGTAAGTACAAGTAAATACGTATTTATTTATTAGAATGGCATGATTGTCTCGTGGAGGAACTACCTGTTTGTCTTGGTTATTTTGTCGTACTAAATTTTCTGTCATGCCATGCTATTTCTTTTATTGATTTTTGGGAACAAAGAAATTTCACACCAGCTTAATTGTTGATCCAAGTGGGTTTTGGCTTATTGGGTACATTCATTTGGAAATGTAGCCGACTAGTTTGTTTTCAGGATTTAGTAATTTCAGGCGAGCTTAGAGCAGTTCGTTTCATACGTGACGAGCATTGTTGGGAGTTGCACATTGTTCGAGAGTTTAGGTCATTTTGTTTGTAGGTGACAGTTTAATCTTTTGTAATATAACTTGGAGTTTTATTTATTATTTATTGGGAGAGATACATCCGTGATTAGTTGAATTTGTTAGAGTTGGTTCTACGAGATTTAATATATTTTCCTTCCTTTTGATGGGCTTTTTTTATATCAGTTGTTTTATTTCCCTATAATTTGTTAAATTGTGCATTTGATTATTTTTCGTAGATGTCAACTGTTACTTTTAGTGAATGACAATTCATGTCCCGATTTTTTGGGAAAACGAATAATCCTACGTAAATTTTGGGATTTTCGTTTTTCTTTGAAAATTGGGGCGTGACAAAAGGCATACTCCCAGCAGATTAAGGGTATCCGCCGAAAAAAAGAAAATCTTAACACTTTTATTCGCCAGGATAGTGTTTCTAGTGTTTATATTCTCCACATCAATATAAAAAGTGACATTTCCCTGTCCAAATGCTTATTAAAAATTTGTGCCAGCGGTTATAAATTTTAAACTGGAGTTTATATCCGCCATGAACGTTTAAAGTGGGAAAATAATTTATTAGTTATTACTGGCGTTTATATGGGCCACTCACCTCACCTTTTCCATTTTGTTTCGCCTCCTTCACGCCATAGCAAAAGTTCCTGACGACGATCCCTGCCGATCAGAGAAGGTTTGACGATGGTCCCTGCTTGGTGAGTAGGCTTCCTTGTCTTCCCTTCCCTTATTGTTACAACAAAAATCTTGTTTACTCTGTTCGTCTCTCTATATTCTTTATATTGAAATTCCCATGAGGAAAGCCATTCAACACAATGACTTGGGGGTATAAGCTTGAGTTCTTGTTGTTGTTAGAATTAGAGTAGTCCCAAATATTTACCTAGCGAATATAGTCTTTTTGTGCCCATAGTATGCCTTTGGTATCATATATTTATCTGTCAGAATTGTTCATTTTTGTAGTAGTGCTAGTTTAGCATGTCTGAAGCACATAAGTATAAAAAGTATATTTAGACTCAAATACAGAAATTGAATGGTGAAATTTCTCTTCTTCCACCATTTCAAAGACAAACGAGCATAATTTTCATCTACTCCTCCTACAACCAATCAACACCACTACCAATTCGTCATCCTCCTCCTTCAAGAAAGAACCAACACAAAGTGTCCTCTCCGTCCTCCTCATCCTCCTTCCACAACTAGACCAAAATTGCCACCATTTCCTCCTCCCACTTAGGTGCTCGTAGTGTTGGGATCATTTCTAGAACACTGCTGCCATTGTTCATTGATTTTTTTTTTTTTTTTTTTTATCAATTGGCAAGGTGTACTAGTCTAAATCTCAAACAATTTATTATGTAATTTGAACCTGGTAAGGAAATTGTCCCAATAGTAGTATTGTGCAATAATTGATTATTAATTTCTTCAGATAATTTTATATTGATGCAAACCTTAGGCCATGAAATTTATACACAGAAACAGAGAATAAATGAAATTGATATATATACTTTCAACAATGCTGTCCATTTTATTGACATTATCTTTCATATAAATTAGTAGTTTTATCAGTGACATATATCAGATAAAAGAAAACTAGTTGTTGAGTGGAGGAATCCTTGAGCTTTCTCCTGTTAGAATATGTAGGTTTGCACTTAACATAGTCAGTCTCAATTCAAGATTGATTAATCTTTACAAAAAGAAAGTACAAAAATAAGAAAGTCAGAATATGACACAATTAAAATATTTCATGTTTCTAAAAGGTTATGTCAAAGTTAACTTTATATAAACTTATATTCAGTCACGAACAATAACAACAAATCAATAATACAATTTTCAAATTATTTTATTTACATCTCCCGGCCACACTTCATTGATGCACAATTCAGAGCAGGTTGTGCACGACACCATGGAACACAGTAATCAAAACAACATTGATTTTTCTTTAAACCTGACCTGCAGTGGACTGGTATTCCTCTGCCTTTTGAAGGCGTCGTCATCAACAAAGTCATTCACACTGTCGACACTATCAACTTAACAATGTTCTTCATCATCATCTTTTCATCACTTCAATTCTTTTTGTGATATTTCTATTCATTGTCTGCCAATGATGTTTATAATTATAGGTGTTAATTGACTCAATAATTTAGCTAAGAAAAAACTCAAAACAAAAATAACTTAACACTTAATTTCTTGTGTAGTTCTAAACTTGGAGATATGTTTATCAATTTACGGCTTACGATTATTGCTATGGTTGATGCGAGTAAATTAAAATCATTGTTTGTGGATAGTATTTGTTATGAACCAATAACAAAATTATGCTGTCAAAATGACTGATGGGTAACAAATTTAGCTATTTACTCTAATGCCAGTTGTAAGTCACCTCCAAATAAACTGTGTTTGTTTCAATTAATATTATGAAACACTTGTTACGCGCGGAAGCGTTGTAAATGTTGAAATGTAAAGTTATAAACAAAATACTAACAAATACCGGAGACAACCAATTTACATGATTTGACAAACTTGCCTACGTCCACGACAAATAGCAACTTTACTAATGAAATCGAAATAATACAACTGGAGAGAGCTACAAAACGTTAATGACGTTACAAATACATGTGTCTAAACGACACCACACAAATATGTTGATTACGTATAACACAAACAAACAAAACAACAACTCACACTCTGTCTCACCTCCTTTTCTTCCTCCTCTCTCACAGATTCATATCCAAATGGAAGAAAACCCTAACTCACAAATACAATCAAAGTTCTCACGATTTGGAGGATGGATTGTGAAGGGGAAGTTCATCATTCTTATATAGCGTGAAGAGGCGGTGGTG
This sequence comes from Berberis thunbergii, assembly GCA_003290165.1. NCBI lineage: Eukaryota > Viridiplantae > Streptophyta > Magnoliopsida > Ranunculales > Berberidaceae > Berberis > Berberis thunbergii. The sequence goes on from QNQO01001591.1 coordinate 140,972, forward strand.
GAGGGCGGTGGAAACCCTTCCACCTTCTTATTTCTTCTACCAGTTGTTCCAGCCAAACATTTTTACATCCAACTTGTTCATCTTCAATTCCAACCAAGTCCAGCTAATTTTCAGTAGATTCCAATAGATTCCAGCAAGTTCCAACCTCTTGTGGGTTGTGGTCAACCAATCTCCGCCTCCAATTTGCTGCCGACAAGCCTCACTGACTTCATGGGTTCTTCTTCTTGAACTTTTTGTTTCTGTATTTCAACAATTTTTCACTTTAGTGAAGATTTCACAAAATCTAAGCCGATCCGAACAAACATACGTCACATCTTCAAAACACTAAGACAAACTTCAACTCTTCAAACACGCTCATATACGCCATACACCCGAAGGTGTCATACACCAAAACATGCTCAAACTAACAAACCAACTCCACCTTGACTAGGATGGAGTCTCAAACCAGACTTTTCATAAACACAATGTGCACAAACTTCCATACTGCATATCTTCATATCTTCTACCAATCGTTTCTTCAACAACTCGTGCATAACTTTCTCACCTTTACTACCTGCACGCAAATGCCAAACTCTCGAGGTTTCCCTACAAACATCATTGGAGCTATCAGTAACTCACCAGAAAAAATATCCATATGGCTTCAACAACACAAGTTGTTCCACTAGATTCAACTTTCTGATTACTTGTAATTGTACTCCCCTGCAAGAAGTACAAGTTACACCCTTTCGAACTGCTTTCAGAACCACTAGTGCATTAGAAACGACCTTTAGAGCTCCACCATTTACCATAACCTTGTAACCTTTGGAATCTAAAGCACTAATGGAGATTAGATGCTTTTTCAAATCAGGTACATACCGAACATCATTCAAAACCCAAACAAGTCCATTATGCGGCTTCAACTTGATTTTACCTATCCCTGCAATTTTACATTCATCATTATTGCCCATATGGACAACACCACCATCCATCTCTCTAAAGTTAGAGAACCAATCCCTATGGGGACACATGTGATAGGTAGAACCCGAATCAAGCAGTCACTCATCAGAATAACTTACCAATGCTGAAGTTGCAGACAACGAATCTGCATCATTCTCATCCAAATTGTGCACTATATTCGCATTTAACTTTTTCTTTTCTTTTTCTATTGCAACTTTCAATTTCTCACTGTCAATCTTCTAGTGGCCTTCTAATGGCAGTAACCACATTCATCCCTCGACAAAAACCTTATGTCTACAAATTTTTCTCTTGACTATGATATTCCTTTATCACCAACATTCCTCTTTTCAGATCTTCCCCTCGCTACTAATACTTCCGACGTTGCATTCCTATGGACCTTGAGATCTTTCCTCCTAAATTCATAATTGAGCAATGCCGTACCCACCTCATCATAATTCAATTCTTCTTTTCCAGTTAACAAAATCGTAACGAGATGCTCATACTCTTCTGGAAGGGAATTCAAAAGGTACAAAGCCTTATAATTTTATGGAACATCTTCTTTCAATTTCAATAGGTCGGCAATAAGCCTATTGAACTCATCCGAGTGCTCAAACAAAGTAATCCCGAGTCTCATATTCATCCGAAAAAATTGTTTTGTGAGGAATAGCTTATTTTGGATGTTCTTCGTCATGTATTTGTCTTCCAACTTTTTCCATAACATCTTAGCAGAGGTCTCCTTCATAACGAAGTATTTTCGCTCATTTGCTAAACACAACCTTATTGACCCGCATGCTTGCCAATTCAGCTTGTTTCATTCTTCTTCTTTCATATTCTTCAGCTTATCTCGTAAAGCATCATCCAAATTATCATTTGCTAACACATTCAGAACTTTGCATTGTCACGTGCCAAAGTTATTATTTCCATTGAACTTCTCAACGTCAAATTTATTGATTGTAGCGGTAATCATTTTTTGTCCAACCACTGGTTCATGCAGCTTCAAACAAACCCAAAGAACTAACATTCGGCTTTGATACCAATTTATTACACGCAAACGCGTTACAAATGCTGAAATGCAAAGTTACAAACAAAATACTAACAAATACCAGAGATAACCAATTTACATGGTTCGGCAAACTTGCCAACGTCCACGATAATAAGAACTTTACTAGTGAGATCAAAATAATACATCTGGAGAGAGCAACAAAACGTCAATGACGTTACAAATGCATGTGCCTAAATGACGCCACACAAATACGTTGGTTGCGTATAACACAAACAAACAAAACAACAAACCATACTCTCTCTCACCTCCTTTTCTTCCTCCTCTCTCACAAATTCATATCCAAAGGGAAGAAAACCCTAACTCACAAACACAATCAAAGTTCTCACGATTTGGAGGATGGATTGTGAAGGGGAAACTCATCCTTCTTATATAGCGTGAAGAGGCAGTGGTGGAGGGCGGTGGAAACCCTTCATCCTTCATCTTTCTTCTACCAGTTGTTCCAGCCAAACATCTTCAGATCCAATTTGTTCATCTTCAGTTTCAACCAAGTCTAGCTAATTTCTAGTAGATTCCAACAGATTCCAGCGAGTTCCAGCCTCTTGTGGGTTGTGGTCGACCAATCACCGCCTCCAATTTGCTGCCGACAAGCCTCACTGACTTCATAGGTTATTTTTCTTGAACTCTCTGTTTTCAAACTCTTTTTATGTATTTCAACAACACTTACCAGCGATAATTACCTATTTAGCCAAGCAACATTAGCTCTAACACTTAATGTCACGCCCCGATTTTTAAATAACCTAAATTAATAGATTGTCCAAAAACCAAGGCATGACATGAACAAATTAAATGGTACAGTCATAAGGCAAAAAATAAAATAATAATCTTCCTCAAAATTTTTCCTCTCAAAATGAGATCAACAATTATCATACTTAAGCCACAAAATAAATCATAAAAGGAATTACATGAATCAATCCCCAAATAAATTTCTGACTCAAAATTCGAGCGTTAATAATTAATCCCTACATCTGATTACCTAGGATAAACAATAAACTCAATATCTAACCAAAACGTGTCGAATCCTCAGCTATCGCCACGTTGCTAATACCACCTTTGCGCTCCAATTAACCCTGATAAGTCTTTGGGGCTACACTCATTAAGAACGCACCCAAATTTGTAAAACAATACAAAATTCGGGTTAGTATATTAATACTAGTGTGAGCAAACTTACAAATTATGTCACAACTAGACAATTAAATATCCATAAAAAAATGCATTTCACCTTAAGGAAGACAGGTAGTTCTCATTCGAGAATCGAAAGAGCTGTTAGTTTTTTCCTTCAAAGCTAACCTAATACATGCTAAAATAATTCATGCACATTTTCATATTATGATCAATTCAAGGTTTTCTTTATTTTCCTTATTCTTAGCTTCTTTTCTGCAATCACGCTCTTCTCCTGTGCTGAACACACTTCACCCAACTGTGTCTCCCTTGCCATCGAATCCACTCGGAGTGTACATGACCCAAGTGGGGTGCCACATCGAGTGTCATATCATCTCACCCGATGTTCGATACCTGGCAAGTATTTTCTAAATACTACACGTACTATCGAACTCACATGGAACGGCGTACCGATATGCAAGCAAGTTTGCATACCCAAAATTATATCACACGTATACAAGCAAGTTTGTATACAAAAATAATTCATTTTTTTTTCACTTTTTTTTTTAGTTGTGGCAAAAAACTTAAATGTCAATTAACTATCAAATGTAGTTTACTATCACTTCAAGTAAATAAAGTAATATGTAGCAAACAATAAGAAATGAAATTCCAGTTTGTCTAAAATAAAATACATGACCAAAAATAAATAACAAACAAAGTATTAGACCATCTCATACCGTGGTTGAGAAATTAACAACTAAACATTTATATCACACATAAATTTATTTCTCTACAACCTCACTTCTATCAAGAAGTATACTTTCAAACATGGGGTACAATTCTCTCCTTCATTCACTTTAACAAAAGCTAAGATAAGTAAATAAACAATGCTTATTGTTATAGGAATAGGTTTGTTATTATTATATGCTATAGGCATGACACTTTTTGAAGAAAAAGAATTCGAAAATTCTAAATGTTGAGGAAGTGGGCGAGGAAAACAGCGACAGTCCCCTCCCTCCCTCTCTCCATCCCTCGCTGTTTTCCTCGCCCACTCCCTCGACATGTAGAATCGCTCAAAAGAATTATAAAGAACAATGGTTTTTATTTTAGTTACAGTAAGACTAATGGGCTAAAAGTTAGATGCCATAGGATCCAACTGAACATGCTCGCCAGTAAGAAGGTGGCACCAACTTGGGCTTTAGCTAAACAATAGCAAGTATCCAGTTGCATTGGGATTTAGGGGTAGGCAAAAATTGATTTAAATTTAGTTAACTGATCGAACCGATTTTCAAATTCAGTTCGATAATCGAGCCGAAATATGAGTAGATAGAAAATAATTTAAACCGAACCGATTATAAACGGTTTGAAATCGGTTTATGGTTTTGAACCGACTGATTTATAACTGAACCGACCGATTAATTAGATATATATATATATATATATATATATATATAAATAACTAAATAACATGTAGGTGTCAATACCTTATTAGTGCAACAAATGCACTGCAATACACCCTATTGCACTGAATCGCCCATTTTTCTCAAAGTTTCAATTTTGGGCTAAAAATTGGGTTTTAAAAAAAATTAGGTTTGTAAAAAAATTGGGCATGTTTTAATGAAAGCCTTTCAAGTGCTTGAGCCCGAAATTTCGGCCCAACAAAATCGATCCGAAATTCGGTTCAACCGAATTCATCGGTTTACAAATACAAAATTTGGTTTATGTTTGGGTTTTGGGCAAACCAAATGAAATCGGTTCGAAATCGATTTGGGGCTCAAAACCGAACCGACATTGCCCACCCCTATTGGGACTCGCAAAGTTACAATAAACCAATTAAATGGCTGAACAAACATAAGGATACTTATGCAGCAGAGTGAACAATCAAATTCACAAATAAATGGTGAATAAGGTTCAAAGTGTGTATCACAATGCATACCTGACCTGATTGAAATTGCGTTTTTTTTTTTATATATCACGTGAACCCAACAAAAATTCCATCAAAGAAGTTGGTAAGACAAAAAAAAAAAAAATAGTAGATCATGGACTATTTGATGGTTCATATTAAAAAAAAATGTTGGTAAATTGGCTGAGTGTGGGTCCTGGAGACACTGAGTTAATTTACAACAGGACTATGCTGATCGGAAGTCATTTATAAAATTATAATTGCACCATAGTAATGTCACATCAATCAGACATAAGACCGTTTATGAGTTTCTTAGATGGAATCAAATTTACAACGAACTTTAAAAAAAAAAAAAAAAACATTTGCCAAGCAAGATTCATTACATCAAATGTCAAGTCATATTAACATGAGATTCAATAATTACAAACAACTAATAGAAACATTGAAGAACGGTAAAGTTTTACTCACCGTTTTTGCGAAAACCCCAAAGTTGGAGCAAAAATTCTTCCTCTATCTCCTCCTTTTTTTTTTTTTTTTTTTTTTCTTCTTATGTGTGTACCAAAGAGAAAAGGGGGGTAGATTTCTTTTAAATGAGTTTTAATTAGGGTTTCACTAGCTTTAGCTAAACACAACCACCACTCATCTTTTACCCACCATCAACCTAAACTTAGGTCTCAAATTCATATCATAAATTAATTATTTACATATCTGTAAATATTACCAATTAATAAATATTATCAATTTATAAATATTACTAATTACTAAAATAGTAACATTATATTAGCAAGTAATTTGGCAGAGTATTACACTTATAAGGTAAATATTATCACAAGTACATGGTTCAAATACGATATATACTCATCCTTAAAAATATCAAGGTTCAAATTGATCAAGTATGACTACATGAATGATTTTTGTGATGAAAACTACCATGCAAATCCTTTTCAAGGTCAAATTAATACTATATATTCTTTGACTGTTGTAACATACTATGATTGCCTTACAGGGGGTATTCAATCATGGATTTTAATAGAGTCTGAAAGACTTTAAATCTCATAGATTTTAAAATATTTCAAAGGACTTTACAAAATCCACTGAACTTTGATGTATTTTAAGTGACTGGATTTTGTGGAATTTACAGAATCCACTGGATTTTAATGGATTTTTATTATTGGATTTTATGAATTTTATAAAGGATTGTTATAGATTTCTATTATTCTTATTGGCAAAAGAAAGTGCTTTGAACATTGACTAGGGACATCAAGTCTTTGATAGAGTGATGCCATCGAGCTCGCAAACACCAACTTCGAACTTGGCAAAGCTTCATGAAGCAAAATTCTCTACGCGAACAAACCCCAGGCACTCACTGATATAATTATACAACTATAACATCTATTTGTCTAAGTAGCTCTGTTCCAATCCTTTACTTTGCTTCCACTGCAATCAATTGAGATTACTCAACAGGTAAGTGGATGCATGTGAGTTCTTGTAATCTAACAAGCCATCTCTTCCGAGATTTCTATGAGAAATTGTTACCACTTGCTTTTTAGTATGATGTGTCATTATTTCTTGTTTCATGTTTACATGTTAATGGAAAAAGTATGCCCATGACCTTCTAGCACTATCTGCACCCCGTTTCCATACCTTATTTTATATGCAATCTATGCTGTCAAATGTAAATTTGTGTGAAAATGACATTTGTATTAGTGCTCTCAGTGTTTGTATTTGAGGATGTGGAGAATAGTCCATTTTCAGCTAGTATAAACTGTGTAATGATGTCATCATATGAAAATATGAAAAATGTCTGGTAGGAGGAATTTTTTTGAATGTGTTCATATTGTGCTTGTGCTTTAATGAAATGAGAGGTCAGGGTTTGTAAATAATTAGCGATCGCTGAAAAACAATCAAAACACTGATAAAAAAGGAGGGTAGAATGATGAAATGAGAGGCAGACAACTATTAGTAAGTAACGTAATTAAAAAGCATTCTGAAGGTGAATAAGTGAGACATGAACATGTTTTCTTAAAGCAATTTTTGAACATTCCCGTGTTCTGCTTTACTTAATGGATGAAATAATTTGTAATTCCCATTGGCACATTTTAATCCCTGAAACTATTTTGTTCTTGCAAACTCCTGTGTTCGTTGACTGAAAAGCATGTGTACCAGTTTTGTTGATTTCTTTTGTCTGTCTTGTTTTTGAGTAAATGTTTTTCTAGCTGTTATTACCAAATCACAGAAGTTAATACCATTAGCATGGTTGGTTTTAGACACTGCTAAGGCTAAATTTTTTTTTTACAAAAAGCAAAAACTCTTGCCAATATCATGTATCATTGTCTCAAACATGTTTTTGGAGATGGAATTTGTTTCCTTAACTAGTTACAGAAACCAAAGAACGTAGAAAAGTTATGCCAATGGAACAACCAGGTCGGGATACAAATGACAGAAGCCCTCAGGTGACAAGAGTTGTACCTTCAAACCAAGCCCGGCCAATGTCTGCTGATGATATCAAGAAAGCAAAAATGCGTGCAATGTTTATGAAAAGCAAATATGAAAAGAATGGTGGATCTCCTAATGGGAATCAAAAGCAGAAGACAGAAGTTTCAAACAAATCTTTGAATCCCCAGTCCACCAATTTACGGTCTATATTAAAGCATCCTATTAAATCCAAACTGGAGGATGACAAGAAACCTGCTATTCTTTCTGTAACGACCCGATCCGCACAGTAAGATATTGTTCGCTTTGGGCCCAACCGGCCCGCACGGCTTTAAAAGACCTCTACTATGGGGATTCAACCTCGCACATATATAGCACATAACCATCCCGCACCCAGGCGATGTGGGACTATGATCCCCCTTGGTAGCTAGCCCAACCCCTCTTGGGATCCACGGGCCTGTTGGGCCTATTGGGCTCCAACCCTCACCCTCACCCTCACCCTCCCCCTCAGGTCCGCCCACACAAGGGTCTCACAGTCCACCCCCCTTAAGGCCCAACGTCCTCGTTGGCCACACAGGCACAACGTCCACGTTGCCCGAGGGTCCACCTCCACGTGGCACACTTTCGGCTGGGTCAGGCTCTGATACCATTCTGTAACGACCCGATCCGCACAGTAAGATATTGTCCGCTTTGGGCCCAACCGGCCCGCACGGCTTTAAAAGGCCTCTACTATGGGGATCCAACCTCTCACATATATAGTACATAACCATCCCGCACCCAGGCAATGTGAGACTATGATCCCCCTTGGTAGCTAGCCCAACCCCTCTTGGGATCCACGGGCCTGTTGGGCCTATTGGGCTCCAACCCTCACCCTCCCCCTCAGGTCCGCCCACACAAGGGTCTCACATCTTTCAAATACCTCTTCTACTCCACCAAGGCCCAAAAGTGAGGAAGATGAGAAACATGCCATTCTTTTCCATTACTTGTACTTCCCCACCAAGGCCTGAAATTGAGGTAGAGATGAAACCTGCTATTTGTTCAAAAACATCTACTACCCCATCAAGGTAACACTATATGATTGAAACTTATCACCTGAACGGCACATTATGACCAACATTAAAAGATTTCAACTAATTGAATACTCTGTTTTTTAATATTAACAATGAAAATATGGGGAAGAAACAAGAAAATACTATGTTGTTATTGAAAAAAAAATTTAACAGTAAACCAATCCAGTCCAACAATACAATGAGAAGTTCTGCTTCACAGTAATTTTCGCAACATAGGCACTCAAGTCTCGAATCTCCTACCTCCAACCAAGCTAATTTCATTCCTCCAAAATGAAGCACAAGCTTTGTTGACATGGAAGAATAGTTTGAATTCAGATACACTCACTTCATGGTCTCTCAGCAATGGTGGGAGTAGTAGTCCTTGTAACTGGACTGGCATTCGATGCAATGTAACTGGCACAATTTCTGAACCAAGTTAAAGGACTCAACAAGTGACCAGGATTCAGATCAAAGTCCAAAGAGAAAGAACAGAAAATACACCTTTGTCAATGACATTACAAGGGAAGCACTACAATAACACGGTTTTACTCGGGGATAGTATGACATATATTATAATTCTAGTGACAGCAACATAAAAGGTAATCCTTGCACCCCATATGCTTCTCAAGAGAACACAATGTTGAATGACTTCCAATCCCATTGCTTAAATAAGAATGTGTGGTCCAAGATTCAAAAGTATGTCATTGCATCTTTTAGCATATTCATCTTCTGTTTAATTCTGCCAGATCTTCATATCAAATCATTTAGTTGTTAGGTCTAAAATCCATTCCAAAATCTAGCTCATAACATGTAGTACACAAGGTAACGAGAAAAATTTTCACAACCTATTTGCTTCTCATCATTCAGAGGTAGCCTATTGGCAATATCCAGTATAACACCAAAAAGCATGTACCACTTTCTTTGAATGTTTGCCATTTATATGGTGTAGGAACAAACCAAGTTAAAGGACTCATGATGCTTTCTCTACTCTGAATCAAAGAAAAAACTGTAACAGTACCATCTAACCTATCTATCTGATAAAACTGTGACCTGGTCTGTGGTCTTACAAATAACCATAATCATCAATGGCGTACATTTTTTTGTCACCAATGCCATACATTTTTTCCACCCCCTTCAGTGGTGTATCAAAGGAGTGTATTCAACTATTGATTTCCTTGCACCATTTCATCAATTTGAAACAACAGACAATCAAGGAAATGTTAGGAATTTCAACCTCATCGATGGTGGAATCGCAGCAAATCGCATTGTTAGTCAATGTCTTCTATACATATAGAGGATCAGCCAAGCAGGAATCAAGTTTGATTCTGCCACCAACTAGTATCCAACAAACTAAGATGGGGCATACATGTTATAAAATCACATCAAGTAGAAATCCACAAAATCCTCACTAATAGAAACAACAACAGACCATTTCGATGGCTTCTAGCTAGGTTTCCACATAACAATGACAAAATCAAGTATATATATTGGCGAAATTCTTCAGATTTCATAGTATGTAAGCATTTTCCGTACAATAATCCCCCAGTACCATACAATCATATAGAGAAATTGAACATTCTCCAGAACACAAAAAGCAAACGATAGCCGATACAATCAAAAAAGCAAATTCTTCAGATTTCATAGTATGTATCTTCTTGAAGATCAAAAACAGATACATCACTTTGTCAGGACGCACATTTTTGTCCAACATCTTGCCAATTAACTACACTTTTATACAGCTTAAACATAGGCTTCATTCCTGAGTCAGTAATTTCATCAAACACACCCAGGGCATCATCGAAACATAGCTAACCTGGTCATCTAACCATGCCACACCGATAGCCGCACTATCAATTGTCCACTCTTTGTATACTTTTAACTCAGATTGCACTTTACGGTCCCATACTATAGCAAGCAATGCAACTCTTGCTGGTGTCTCGCCAGTCATACCCAGGGCAATGAAGCTCCCTGATGAATTAGCAGGTCTATAGAGAACACCGCCCGACTGATAGATTAGAAGATTTGATCGTTCTCTTGAAACGAGAGGGATCAGAACGTGAAGAAGATTTGGAGAAATGTGAAGAAGAAGAAGAACTGAAGAACTGAAGAAGATCTAAAGATGTGAAGAAGAAGAACTGATTAACTGAAGATGTGAAGAAGAAGAAGAATAACTGAAGATGTGAAGAAGAAGAAGTGGAGAAGAGGCGAGCAACGCTGGGAAAAGCTTTGTAGGGAAGAGCTAGCGTAGTAGAGAAGTTGTTGGTGAGAGCGACTTGGGACGAGAGGGAGAGAGAAATTGAAATCCGAGGGTAATAGGCTGGATTTGAAAAGGACTTTGATATTTATATCTTTCACACATAAATCCTTCAAAGTCTATCAAGTCAACAAATCCATTAAAATCCACTGCTATTTGAATACCCCTAGATTTTATTGTATTGTTTAAAATCCATGATTGAATACCCCATGATTTTAATGGATTATAAAACAATCATTTAAAATCTATATTTGAATACCCCTAGATTTCATTGTATTGTTTTAAATCCTTAATTAAATACCCCTATATTTTAATGGACTTTAAAATCTTTCAAATCTATTAAAATACATAATTGAATACCCCTGTAAAAATGCTAAATGGACAGTGCGCGAAGTCAAAAATGTGTATTAATCAGTATGAGGTTGGGTTGGGTCTGTCGCTAAGCCTAAGACTTCGAAACCCACATGCTTCGCATGAATCCTAAAGTCAAAAGAAATAGTTCGATTTCTCAGAGGCTGATGACCAATTTGGATGAAGTAGTATTTAGATGGCCCATGGAATTTGTTTATTCTGTTGTTTTCCATTCAGAATCAATGTTTCAAATGCAAAATTCAAACCAACATTAATCTTTTCTCGATAAAGCATTCTCATTATAGTGTCATCACAAAAATATTCTTGGATTGTCAAATAATTAAGATACACATAGACCTCATAAAAGAAAATTTTCAAAGAAAGTGGCACTATCAGACATAAGGGAGTATCGAATAAGCATTTCCCAGTGGCTTCTTTTCAAACTATATGTAATGATCTACTTAAATATGTCACCATCTCATGTATCCAAATTAAATCAAACTTCATCTACTATAAATTAGCCCCTACAAACAATTCTTTCACTCCATCGTATGGTGAAGAAATAGGAAACAAAAATAATTTTAAGATGTCAGTGAAGAGCTTTGAAAATGTTTTTGTTTCTCCAGTATCGGCATCTAGGATGTTCAAAGCAGGGATCATAGACTCACACAACCTTGTCCCTAAGCTCATCCCCACAATTATAACTGGAATCAAAATCGTCCCAGGTGCTGGAGGAATGCCAGACGTCAAGCGGACTGAGTTTAGCACTTGTAAGACCAACCCCACTTATTTGTTTCATTTGTTGATTTTTTTTATTATTATATGCTAAACTCAAATATTAGCAGAATTTTTAGAAGATTCCATACATATTTCTCATGTGGTTATTGTTTCGTTCGTTCTAGTAATACCCTTCAGCTCCACTATGGACCGCATAGATGTTCTTGATAAAGAAAATTTTGTGTTCAAATACTGGCTGCTAGAAGGTGGACGTAAGGGAACATTGTACAGTGATGCCGACTATGAAATTAAGTTTGAACCAACTAAGGACGGAGGATGTGTGTGCAAGATGACTGGAAACTACCATGTATATGACAATGTTGAAATCACAGAGGAGGAAATGAAACTGGGAAAGGACGGGTTGATGGGCATGTACAAGGCCGTGGAAGCCTACCTCTTGGCAATCCAGATGCTTACGCTTAGCTAATTTGAGAATCAACTTCGTTTAAGAGTATAAAGTCTGCGAATCTTGTTTGGGTCCGAAATTCTGCAACTCCGTAGCGAAGAAGTGTTTTTTTTTTTTTTTTTTTTTGTCAGTAGTCCTGTTATCTTTTTATGTCTCAACTTCTACATTTGTTTGTATTTTTTTGTTTTGTTTTTGTTGTTTCATCTATTCATAGTTATCACTAGGTTGACATATGAACTTAGGACCTCATTTAAAGCCATCCATCAATGTGGTTTTGTTTTTATTTATGACCCTAGTTATTTAGAGAAATCAATGTCAATATCAATTAATTTAGCTTTTTTATTATTATTTAAATGTGGTCATTGTACATGGATTGATGACAATTGATGTGTTGTGACATTAGTCATTGGTCATTGGTCATTGTTCACACATGGGTTGTGACATTGGTCATTGGTCATGAGTCACTAGACAATCAAAACACACGAGGAACTTAGCAAACCCAATTGAACCAAATCATCTAATGTAATATGATTTTCATTAGGGGTGGGCATTCCATCCCGTGATTTTGTTTTCGTCTCGATTTTTTTGGCTTTTAATGGAATTGAATAATTTCATTCCGATCCTATCCCGTCCCGATCTAGAATGTGATGAAGATTTTCAATCTCGCCAATTCCGTCCCGTCTCGAACTAATTTATTAATATTAATTATTAGTATTTTAATTATTAATTTTGGTCAGCTTAAAATCTTCCCTGCAGAAAAATAGTTAATTTGCTTTGTGTCATTGTAAGGGAGGTAGTATTACAATCAGTCATGAATATTTCAGTTGCTATAGCTCCGAGATCCTACCAATCATAGCTCATCTACCTGCAGGAATTTCATATACTCCATATAGGGGATGCATAGACCTACCATTCTACATTGCAACTCATGTACAATGCAGCACTGGTTTGAGTAACCTATTAGCTTATTTAGAAGTATCATAGGACGACTAACCAAAGTTGCATGAACCTTCTCCCACCATTCAGAATATTTGGTTTCTGATAAAATGGAATGTATTCAACTTGATGGAGGTCAAGCGCTCACCCACCCTTACCGGAATAGATAATGATGTTTTTCACGAGTTTTTGTACTAATAAGACTCGTTTAACATATTTTCCGAGTGAGAAAATATGGTCATCAGAAGCGCTGAATGAGGTGAAGAAAAAAATTTAAACCTCCCTACTGCATAAATTAGAACTCTTAAAATTTTTAAGAAAACAAGAATACCATGACAAATAATTACTATTCAATCATTTAACCGGGGATTGATGAATTTCTTGGAAGGAACATAGCCTTATATCATTATCAGACCTAATCATTCTCATCCTACACACTATGTAATTCCTGAACAAATTTTTTTAATACTTTCAATTTGTCTGGATCCAATCAATGAAATTTTGGATCTCCAACTAAAGATGTGATTTGTCAATGGTATACAGTCTTATGGTTTATGAGACCTTAGAATTTGGTAACTCGTATACTTATAGTCAGTAAGGAAATACTAAATCGAAATAACATGATTAAGAATGTTACCATAGAGAAAGCTTGCAAGGCTACCAGGAGCGATATAATCCGAGAGAATCAGCTTCTCATGTTGGGTAGGCCCCCAGTAGTACCCCCTAAGTCCCACTACATTTGGGTGTCGGATGTTCGCAAATTTCTTAGCCTCCTTAGAGAAATCCTTCTTTTGCTTTGCTACCCCTTCTCTCAACCATTTTACAGTCAAGAACACCCCATTATCAAGTGTTGACATGTAAGAAGTCCCATGGCTACCCCATTTTACAGGGCAAGGATTTTTGTGATTAAGAGGATTTTGGGAGTGATCTCCAGATTAGCACGCTGATCCCGTCTCGTCCCGTCACGAACCCGTTTGGGATGGGACGAGGTCGGGATGAGGTTTTTTCCATCCCGTCCTGTTCCGATCCCGTATGAACGGGATGGGATAGGGATGAGTATATCTCGTCCCATCCTGTCCCGTGCCCACCCCTAAGTTTCATAGACAATATTTTACAAATGAATTGGAAAGTTGGAGCCGAATCATCTAACCCTCGGATTTTATACCAATTTATTACACGTGGAAGTGTTATAAATGTCGAAATGCGAAGTTATAAACAAAATACTAACAAATACCGAAGATAACCAATTTACATGGTTCGACAAACTTGCCTACGTCCACGATAATAACAACTTTACTAGTGAGATCGAAATAATACAACTGGAGAGAGCTACAAAACGTCAATGACGTTACAAATGCATGTGTCTAAACGACATCACACAAATACGCTGATTGCGTATAACACAAACAAACAAAACAATAAATTGGACTCTCTCTCACCTCATTTTCTTCCTCCCCTCTCACAGATGGGGTACAATTCACTTTAACAAAAGCTAAGATAAGTAAATAAATAATGGTTATTGTTACAGGAATAGGTTTGTTATTATTATATGCTATAAGCATGACACTTTTGGAAGAAAAAGAATTATAAAGGACAATGGTTTTGATTTTAGTTATAGTAAGACTAATGGGCTAAAAGTTAGATGCCATAGGATCCAACTGGACAGGCTCGCCAGTAAGAGGGTGGCACCAACTTGGGCTTTAGCTAAACAATAGCAAGTATCTAGTTGCATTGGGACTTAGGGGTGGGCAAAAATTGATTTAAATTTAGTTAATTGATAGAACCGATTTTCAAATTTAGTTCGGTAACCGAACCGAAATATGAGTAGAAAAAAAATAATTTAAACCGAACCGATTATAAGCGGTTTTAAATTGGTTTACAGTTTTGAACCGACTGATTTATAACTGAACCGACCGATTAATTAGATATATATAAATAACTAAATAATAGGTAGGTGTCAATACCTTATTAGTGCAATAAATGCACTGCAATACACCCTCTTGCATTGAATCGCCCACATTTTCTCAAAGTTTTCAATTTTGGGCTAAAAATTGGGTTTGTAAAAAAATTGGGCATGTTTTAATGAAAGTCTTTCAAGTGCTTGAGCCCAAAATTTCGGCCCAACCAAACCGATCCGAAATTCAATTCAATCGAATTCATCGATTTACAAATACAAATTTTGATTTCTGTTTGGGTGGGGCAAACCAAATGAAATCGATTTGGAGCTCAAAATCGAACCGAACCGACATTGCCCACCCCTATTGGGACTTGCAAAGTTACAATAAACCAATTAAATGGGTGAACAAACATAAAAATACTTATGCCACAGAGTGAACAATCAAGTTCACAAATAAATGGTGAATAGGGTACAAAGTGTGTATCACAGTGCATACCTGACCTGGTTGAAATTGCCCCCTTTTTTATAATCATGGACTATTTGATGGTTCATATTAAAAAAAATGTTGGTAAATTGGTCGAGTGTGGGTCCTGGAGACACTGAGTTACTTAACAGCGGTACTATGCTTATAGGAAGTCATTCATAAATTATAATTGCACTATAGTAATGTCACATCAATCAGACGTAAGAACGTTTATGAGTTTCTTAGACGGAATCAAATTTACAACGAACTTTTTGACAAAAAAAAAAACACTTGACAAGCAAGATTCATAACATCAAATGTCAAGTCATATTAACATGAGATTCAATAATTACAAACAACTAATAGAAACATTGAAAAACGGTAGAGTTTTAATCACCGTTTTTGTGAAAATTCCAAAGTTGGAGCAAAAATTCTTCCTCTATCGCCTCCTCGTTTTTTTTTTTTTTTTCTATGTAGGCTTTTTTTTTTCTTCTTCTGTGTGTACCAAAGAGAGAATGAGAGTTGGTTTCCTTTAAATGAGTTTTAATTAGGGTTTCACTAGCTTTAGCTAAACACAATCACCACTCATCTTTTACCCACCACCAACCTAAACCTAGCTAGGTCTCAAATTCATATAATAAATTATTTATATATCATAAATTAGAATGGCATTTTCCCAATTAAGAACAATCGGTACCTCCCACTGATTTCAAAACATAAGACGATAAGGGTTGTGACATGTTGAACCAAAATAGTCCATACTGCGAAACTGATGATCGTATTGCAGGCTATATGGTCTGTTCCAAACAAGTTAAAACACTATAAACATCAGGGTTTACTAATCAACAGAAGCTATATGTAATCGGTCTTCTTTGACTGTTGTAACACACTATGATTGCCTTAAAATGCTAAATGGACAGTGCGCGAAGTCAAAAATGTGTATTAATCAGTATGAGGTTGGGTCTGTCACTAAGCCTAAGACTTCGAAACCCACATGCTTCGCATGAATCCTAAAGTCACAAGAAATAGTTCGATTTCTCAGAGGCTGATGACCAAGTTGGATGAAGAAGTACTTAGATGGCCCATGGAATTTGTTTGTTCTGTTGTTTTCCATTCAGAATCAATGTTTCAAATGCAAAATTCAAGCCAACATTCAATGTTTCCTGACATCTACGACCAGTGGCTACTTTTCAAACTATATGTAATGATCTACTTAAATATGTCACCATCTCATGTATCCAAATTAAATCAAACTTCATCTACTACAAATTAGCCCCTACAAACAATTCTTTAACTCCATCGTATGGTGAAGAAATAGGAAACAAAAATAATTTTAAGATGTCAGTGAAGAGCTTTGAAAATGTTTTTGTTTCTCCAGTATCGGCATCTAGGATGTTCAAAGCAGGGATCATAGACTCACACAACCTTGTCCCTAAGCTCATCCCCACAATTATAACTGGAATCAAAATCGTCCCAGGTGCTGGAGGAATGCCAGACGTCAAGCGGACTGAGTTTAGCACTTGTAAGACCAACCCCACTTATTTGTTTCATTTGTTGATTTTTATTATTATTATATGCTAAACTCAAATATTAGCAGAATTTTTAGAAGATTCCATACATATTTCTCATGTGGTTATTGTTTCGTTCGTTCTAGTAATACCCTTCAGCTCCACTATGGACCGCATAGATGTTCTTGATAAAGAAAATTTTGTGTTCAAATACTGGCTGCTAGAAGGTGGACGTAAGGGAACATTGTACAGTGATGCCGACTATGAAATTAAGTTTGAACCAACTAAGGACGGAGGATGTGTGTGCAAGATGACTGGAAACTACCATGTATATGACAATGTTGAAATCACAGAGGAGGAAATGAAACTGGGAAAGGACGGGTTGATGGGCATGTACAAGGCCGTGGAAGCCTACCTCTTGGCAAATCCAGATGCTTACGCTTAGCTAATTTGAGAATCAACTTCGTTTAAGAGTATAAAGTCTGTGAAATGTAAGGAAAATAAAAAGTTTTATTGACATGATTAATAAGATGTTATGACATATTTGTATGGTGTCACTAGGATCAGAAATTCAAATATATATATATATATATTATCTAGGATAAATGTTTGCTTCTTTTGCCAATCAATGACATTTTGGATCTCCAACTAAAGAGGTGATTTGTCAATGGTATACAGTCTTATGGTTTATGAGACCTTAGAATTTGGTAACTCGTATACTTATAGTCAGTAAGAAAATACTAAATCGAAATAACATGGTTAAGAATGTTACCATAGAGAAAGCTTGCAAGGCTACCAGGAGCGATATAATCCGAGAGAATCAGCTTCTCATGTTGGGTAGGCCCCCAGTAGTACCCCCTAAGTCCCACTACATTTGGGTGTCAAATGTTCGCAAATTTCTTAGCCTCCTTAAAGAAATCCTTCTTTTGTTTTGCTACCCCTTCTCTCAACAATTTTACAGTCAAGAACACCCCATTATCAAGTGTTGCCATGTAAGAAGTCCCATGGCTACCCCATTTTACAGGGCAAGGATTTTTGTGATTAGGAGGATTTTTGGGAGTGATCTCCAGATTAGCACGCTGATCCCGTCTCGAACCCGTGGAATGGGACGAGGTCGAGATGAGATTTTTCCCATCTCGTCCCGTCCCGATCCCGTATGAACGGGATGGGATAGGGATGGGTATATCTCGTCCCATCCCGTCCCGTGCCCACCCCTAATTTTCATAGACAATATTTTACAAATGAATTGGAAAGTTGGAACCGAATCATCTAACCCTCGGATTTGATACTATTTTTTACACGTGGAAGTGTTATAAATGTCGAAATGCGAAGTTACTAACAAATACCAGAGATAACCAATTTACGTGGTTCGGCAAACTTGCCTATGTCCACGACAATAACAACTTTACTAGTGAGATCGAAATAATACAACTGGAGAGAGCTACAAAACGTCAATGACGTTACAAATGCATGTGTCTAAACGACATCACACAAATATGCTGGTTGCGTATAACACAAACAAACAAAACAATAAACCAGACTCTCTCTCACCTCATTTTCTTCCTCCCCTCTCACAGATTCATATCCAAAGGGAAGAAAACCCTAACTCACAAACACAATCAAAATTCTCACGATTTGGAGTATGGATTGTGAAGGGGAAACTCATCCTTCTTATATAGCGTGAAGAGGCGGTGGTGGAGGACGATGGAAACCCTTCATCCTTCATCTTTCTTCTACCAGCTGCTCCAGCCAAACATCTTCAGATCCAACTTGTTCATCTTCAATTTCAACCAAGTTGTGACGACCCGCCTCCCGCACTGTACAGATACTGTCCGCTTTGGGCTACCATCCGGCCCACACGGCTTTAAAAGGCCTCTTTCAGAGTATGCACAGCGGACACTGGGCCCCTCTCTGGCCCTACTCATCCAGATATTGTCCTCTTTGGCCTATTGGGCAGCATTCCGCACCTCCCTCACCTCAAGGATTTGTTGCTTCCACCCACCTACTGGGGCTCCACAGGCCTCTTTACCCTGCACATATAAAGATCATCAACCTCCCCTACCCAGGCGATGTGGGACTATGTTTCCCCTTGGTAGCTCGCCCAACTCCTCTTGGGATCCACGGGCCTGTTGGGCCTATTGGGCTCCAACCCTCACCCTCACCCTCCCCCTCAAGTCCGCCCACACAAGGGTCTCAAGTTGCTTGATCTTGATGCATGTTGGGGAGGAGGAGTCCTATGCTTTGAGGAGTGCAATCCCTGTGGTTGGTGAGTAGATCAGTGATAGATTGGTGAGTAGATCCAAACTTTTAACTCTTTTGATTTCATGTTAAAGCTTTCTTGTTCTAAATTTGAGGATTTTGCTAATGAGTAACCTAGTATCTTCCCGGAATTGTAGTTTTTGATTCTTTTAGTATTTTTGGTTTTTATTTCTTCCAATTGAAAGATGAAGGTGAGATCTTTCCATAGGTAGCTTATACGTAAGATTTTGATAAGTATTGAAGAAGTTATAGGTCTTGGAAGTTGGTGTGTTGAAATCTGTTTTGCTGAAATTTTAAGTCTAACTAAAAATCCTTGAGGTGAGGGACAGAGGCCTGTGGAGCCCCAGTAGGTGGGTGGAAGCAACAAATCCTTGAGGTGAGGGAGGTGCGGAATGCTGCCCAATAGGCCAAAGAGGACAATATCTGGATGAGTAGGGCCAGAGAGGGGCCCAGTGTCCGCTGTGCATACTCTGAAAGAGGCCTTTTAAAGCCGTGCGGGCCGGATGGTAGCCCAAAGCGGACAGTATCTGTACAGTGCGGGAGGCGGGTCGTCACACAAGTCTAGCTAATTTCTAGTAGATTCCAACAGATTCCAGCGAGTTCCAGCCTCTTGTGGGTTGTGGTCGACCAATCTCCGCCTCCAATTTGCTGCCGACAAGCCTCACCGACTTCACAGGTTATTTTTCTTGAACTCTCTGTTTTCAAACTTTGTTTATGTATTTCAACAACACTTGCTAGCGATAATTACCTATTTAGCCAAGAACCATTAGCTTTAACACTTAATGTCACGCCCCGATTTTTAAACAACCTAAATTAATAGATTGTCCGAAAAACAAGGCATGATATGAACAAATTAAATGGTACAGTCATGAGGCAATAAATAAAATAATAATCTTCCTCAAAAATTTTCCTCTCAAAACGAGATCAACAACTATCATACTTAAGCCACAAAATAAATCATAAAAGGAATTACATGAATCAATCCCCAAATAAATTTATGACTCAAAATCCGAGCATTAATAATTAGTCCCTACATCTGATTACATAGGATAAACAATAAACTCAATATCTAACATAGGGGTGGGCATTTAGGACCGAAAGCCCGGATCGAACCGACAACCGGACCGATCGGGTCGGTTCTCGGTTCGGATCGGTTTTTATTAATTAAAAATGTTTCGATTGTAAAAGCCCGATCCGGCCCGAAGTTTCTAATCTGGGCCTCGGTTTTTATTTCTGAAGCCCGTCGGGTAACCGACCCGGCCCAGGTTAAACCCATCTTGCTTTTTAAACCCCATATGAAGGCTCCCTCTCTCAGCGAAGGCGGAGGCCTACTCCCAGCCCTATTCTCAGCGAAGGCGAAGATCGACCGCCTCCCTTTCTCAACGAAGGCGGAGGCCGAGCCGCCTCCCTCTCTCAACGAAGGTGGAGATCGACCGGCTCCCTCTCTCAGCGAAGGCAGCTAGAGGCCTATTCCCAGCTCTACTCTCAGCGAAGGCGGAGGCTGAGCCTCTTCCCTCTCCCCTCCCTTCCCCGCCTTTCCCTAGATAAGATCTGATCTTGTAATTTGTTGTATGTTTTTTTTTGTAACTTTTTGATATAATTTTGTTGTATGCTATAAATTTTTTATCTTTGTTGTATGGTTCCAATATATTATTTTTTTTACTGTAGAAGCATGTTTTTGCTCTTAGGACCGAGATCGCCCCGTAAATCAGTTAATCGCGACTTCGGTTACCCGGTCAACTCGGTGTGATTTCACTTCTCATAAACACGGGCCCAAATTTCTCGGGCCGATTTTCGGTTTTTAGCTATTGGGCCGATTACCCGTACTTGACCAGCCCTAATCAAAGGAAAACGTGCCAAATCCTCAGCTATCGCCACGTTACTAATACCACCTTTGCGCTCCAATTAACCCTGATAAGTCTTTGGGGTTACACTCATTAAGAACGCACCCAAATTTGTAAAACAATACAAAATTCGGGTTTGTATATTAATACTGATGTGCCCAAACTTACAAATTATGTCACAACTAGACAATTAAATATTCATTAAAAAAATATGCATTTCACCTTAAGGAAGACAGGTAGTTCTCATTCGAGAATCGAAAGAGTTGTTAGTTTCTTCCTTCAAGGCTAACCTAATACATGCTAAAATAATCCATGCACATTTTCATATTATGATCAATTCAAGGTTTTCTTTATTTTCTTTATTCTTAGCTTATTTTCTACAATCGCACTCTTCTCCTGTGCCGAACACACTTCATCCAAGTGTGTCTCCCTTGCCATTGAAGCCACTCGGAGCGTACATGACCCAAGTGGGGTGCCATATCGAGTGTTATGCATCTCACCCGATGTTCGATACTTGGCAAGAATTTCTTAAATACTATACGTACTATCGAACTCACATGGAACGGTGTACCGATATGCAAGCAAGTTTGCATACCCAAAATTATATTACACGTATACAAGCAAGTCTGTATACAAAAATAATTCATTTTTTTCACTTTTTTTTTTTTTGAGTTGTGTAAAAAACTTAAATGTCAATTAAGTATCAAATGTAGTTTACTATCACTTCAAGTAAATAAACTAATATGTAGCAAACAATAAGAAATGAAATTCCAGTTTGTCTAAAATAAAATACATGACCAAAAATAAATAACAAACAAAGTATTAGACCATCTCATACTATGGTTGGGAAATTAACAACTAAATATTTGTATCACACATAAATTTATTTATCTACAACCTCACTTCTATCAAGAAGAATACTTTCAAACATGGGGTACAATTCTCTCCTTTATTCATTTCAACAAAAGCTAAGATAAGTAAATAAACAATGGTTATTGTTATAGGAATAGGTTTGTTATTATTATATGCTATAAGCATGACCCTTTTGGAAGAAAAAGAATTATAAAGGACAATGGTTTTGATTTTAGTTATAGTAAGACTAATGGGCTAAAAGTTAGATGTCATAGGATCCAACTGGACAAGCCCGCCAGTAAGAGGGTGGCACCAACTTGGGCTTTAGCTAAACAATAGCAAGTATCCAGTTGCATTGGGACTTAGGGGTGGGCAAAAATTGATTTAAATTTAGTTAACCGATCGAACCGATTTTCAAATTTAGTTCGGTAACCGAACCGAAATATGAGTAGAAAGAAAATAATTTAAACCGAACCGATTATAAACGGTTTTAAATCGGTTTACGATTTTGAACCGACTGATTTATAACTGAACTGACCGATTAATTAGATATATATAAATAACTAAATAATAGGTAGGTGTCAATACCTTATTGGTGCAATGAATGCACTGCAATACACCCTATTGCATTGAATCGCCCCCATTTTCTCAAAGTTTTCAATTTTGGGCTAAAAATTGAGTCTGTAAAAAAATTGGGCATGTTTTAATGAAAGTCTCTCAAGTGCTTGAGCCCAAAATTTCGGCCCAACCAAACCGATCCGAAATTCGGTTCAATCGAATTCATCGGTTTACAAATACAAAATTTGGTTTCTGTTTGGATTTTGGGCAAACCAAATGAAATCGATTCGAAATCGTTTTGGAGCTCAAAACCAAACCGAACCGACATTGCCCACCCCTATTGGGACTTGCAAAGTTACAATAAACCAATTAAATGGCTGAACAAACATAAAAATACTTATGCCACAGAGTCATCAAGTTCACAAATAAATGGTGAATATGGTACAAAGTGTGTATCACAATGCATACCTGACCTGGTTGAAATTGCCCCTTTTTTTTATATCACATGAACCCAACAAAAATTCCATCAAAGGAGTTGGTAAGACAAAAAAAAGTAGATCATGGACTATTTGATGGTTCATATTAAAAAAAATGTTGGTAAATTGGTTGAGTGTGGGTTCTGGAGACACTGAGTTACTTAACAGCGGTACTATGCTTATAGAAAGTTATTCATAAAATTATAATTGCACCATAGTAATGTCACATCAATCAGACGTAAGAACGTTTATGAGTTTCTTTGACCGAATCAAATTTACAACCAACTTTTTGAAAGAAAAAAAAGACACACTTGACAAGCAAAATTCATTACTTCAAATGTCATGTCATATTAACATGAGATTCAATAATTACAAACAACTAATAGAAACATTGAAGAACGGTAGAGTTTTACTCACTGTTTTTGTGAAAATTTGAAAGTTAGAGCAAAAATTCTTCCTCTATCGCCTTCTTTTTTTTTCTTTTTTTTTTTCTACGTAGGTTTTTTTTTTCTTCTTCTGTGTGTACCAAGGAGAGAATGAGAGTAGGTTTCCTTTAAATGAGTTTTAATTAGGGTTTCACTAGCTTTAGCTAAACACAACCACCACTCATCTTTTACCCACCACCGACCTAAACCTAGGTCTCAATTCATATCATAAATTAGAATGGCATTTTTCCAAGAACAATCGGTACCTCCCACTGATTTCAAATCATAAGACGATAAGGGTTGTGACATGTTGAACCAAAATAGTCCATACTGCGAAACTGATGATCGTATTGCAGGCTATATTGTCTGTTCCAAACAAGTTAAAACACTATAAACATCAGGGTTTACTAATCAACACTACACAAAATTGTCATTTTTGTAACAACCCCAAAAACAGTATCACTTTTGAAGTGTAACAATTCACCTAACAATTTTACACATTTTCACAAACAAAATGATACAATAATTGTATCACCATGAAGAGTATGGTTATAAAAGTGATACTATTCATGGTGATCCAACTTATTGTATCATTTTTTTTGTGTTACTGTTTTTCATTTTTAGAATAAATTTAGCTTTGACTTAAAATTGTTTAGTGGATTGTAACATATCAAAAGTGATACTGTTTTTAGAGTTGCTACAAAAGTGTCAATTTGGTGTAGTGACAGAACCTATATGTAATCGATATTCTTTTGACTGTTGTAACATACTATGATTACCTTAAAATGCTAAATAGACAGTGCACGAAGTCAAAAATGTGTATTAATCAGTATGAGGTTGGGTCTGTCATGAAGCCTCCTAAGACTTTGAAACCCACATGCTTCGCATGAATGCTAAAGTCACAAGAAATAGTTCGATTTCTCAGAGGCTGATGACCAAGTTGGATGAAGAAGTACTTAGATGGCCCATGGAATTTGTTTGTTCTGTTGTTTTCCATTCAGAATCAATGTTTCAAATGCAAAATTCAAGCCAACATTCAATGTTTCCTGACATCTACGACCAGTGGCTACTTTTCAAACTATATGTAATGATCTACTTAAATATGTCACCATCTCATGTATCCAAATTAAATCAAACTTCATCTACTACAAATTAGCCCCTACAAACAATTCTTTAACTCCATCGTATGGTGAAGAAATAGGAAACAAAAATAATTTTAAGATGTCAGTGAAGAGCTTTGAAAATGTTTTTGTTTCTCCAGTATCGGCATCTAGGATGTTCAAAGCAGGGATCATAGACTCACACAACCTTGTCCCTAAGCTCATCCCCACAATTATAACTGGAATCAGAATCGTCCCAGGTGTTGGAGGAATGCCAGACATCAAGCGGACTGAGTTTAGCACTTGTAAGACCAACCCCACTTATTTGTTTCATTTGTTGATTTTTTTTATTATTATATGCTAAACTCAAATATTAGCAGAATTTTTAGAAGATTCCATACATATTTCTCATGTGGTTGTTGTTTCGTTCGTTCTAGTAATACCCTTCAGCTCCACTATGGACTGCATAGATGTTCTTGATGAAGAAAATTTTGTGTTCAAATACTGGCTGCTAGAAGGTGGACGTAAAGGAACATTGTACAGTGACGCCGACTATGAAATTAAGTTTGAACCAACTAAGGACGGAGGATGTGTGTGCAAGATGACTGGAAACTACCATGTATATGACAATGTTGAAATCACAGAGGAGGAAATGAAACTGGGAAAGGAAGGGTTGATGGGCATGTACAAGGCCGTGGAAGCCTACCTCTTGGCAAATCCAGATGCTTACGCTTAGCTAATTTGAGAATCAACTTCGTTTAAGAGTATAAAGTCTGTGAAATGTAAGGAAAATAAAAGTTTTATTGACATGATTAATAAGATGTTATGACATATTTGTATGGTGTCACTAGGATCAGAAATTCAAATATATATATATATATATATATATATATATATATATATATTATCTAGGATAAATGTTTGCTTCTTTTGCTTGATTGTCAATGAAAAGTCTTTACTTTTTTATCACTTGTTTGTAGTTTCTTATCCTTGTACACTACAATAATTTAGATGATTCGACCAATTTGTCATTTGTCAATCAAGATAAACAAATTTTTTTTTACTAAAAGCTGCAATAGATTCTTGGGTGACCTGAAGATTTGTCATAAGTAGATTGGGTAAGTAAAATATGAGATTGCCTAGCAAGTACTCACGACGACCTTAAGAATGTTAGTCATGGACCAAACTTGCGACTTTGATTTCTGGAAGAGCAAGTTGGGTTTATTTTGGTATATTATTGTCATGGATTATCTTTCTTTTTTTTGCTAAATAAATAACAATTCGTAATCAAAAGATAGTACTAATAGTTAAAGATTAATTTGTCCATAAACTATAATAGAAATCTCTGTTTATTATTCATCAAAAGAGGAAAGTAAGTTTGGGATGTTGTTTGATTAGCACTGTAATGACTCCTGACACGCGTTATTAGAGAAACAATTGATAATGCTCTCAACAAACCTATTAAACAAAAATGATAATCAACGTACAAGAATCTATGAATTCATATAATGTCCATCAGAAGATTGAATAACTTCTTGAAATTTATTTTTGAATTGTTTGTATAATGTCAATGTCAATTAATTTAGCTTTTTTATTATTATTTAAATGTGGTCATTGTTCATCGATTGATGACAATTGATGTGTTGTGACATTGGTCATTGGTCATGGGTCACTAGACAATCAAAACACACGAATAACTTAGCAAACCCAATTGAACCGAATCATCTAATGTAATATGATTTTCATTAGGGGTGGGCCGCGATCTCATTTTTGTCTTGATTTTTTCGGCTGTTAATGGGATTGAATAATTTCATCTCGATCTCATCCCATCCCGATCTAGAATGGAATGGGATGGAATAAAGATTTTCAATTCTACCAATCTCGTCCCGTCCCAAACTAATTTATTAATATTTTTAATTATTAATTTTGGTCAGCTTAGA
Source organism: Berberis thunbergii (assembly GCA_003290165.1). Taxonomy (NCBI): domain Eukaryota; kingdom Viridiplantae; phylum Streptophyta; class Magnoliopsida; order Ranunculales; family Berberidaceae; genus Berberis; species Berberis thunbergii. The sequence continues at coordinate 167,500 of QNQO01001591.1, forward strand.
ATCTTTCCTGCAGAAAAATAGTTAATTTGCTTTGTGTCATTGTAAGGGAGGTAGTATTACAATCAGTCATGAATATTTCAGTTGCTATAGCTCCGAGATCCTACCAATCATAGCTCATCTACCTGGAGGAATTTCATATACTCCATATAGGGGATGCATAGACCTACTATTCTACATTGCAACTCATGTACAATCCAGCACTGGTTTGAGTAATCTATTAGCTTATTTAGAAGTATCATAGGATGGCTAACCAAAGTTGCATGAACCTTCTCCCACCACTCAGAATATTTGGTTTCTGATAAAATGGAATGTATTCAACTTGATGGAGGTCAAGCGCTCACCCGCCCTTACCGGAATAGATAATGATGTTTTTCACGAGTTTTTGTACTAATAAGACTCGTTTACCATATTTTCCGGGTGAGGAAATATGGTCATCAGGAGCGCTGAATGAGGTGAAGAAAAAAATTTAAACTTCCCTACTGCATAAATTAGAACTCTTAAAATTTTTAAGGAAACAAGAAAGATGGAGAAACAAGAATACCATGACAGATAATTACTCTTCAATCAGCTAACCGGGGATTGATGAATTTCTTGGAAGGAACATAGCCTTATATCATTATCAGACCTAATCATTCTCATCCTACACACTATGTAATTCCTGAACAAATTTTTTTAATACTTTCAATTTGTCTGGGTCCAATCAATGAAATTTTGGATCTCCAACTAAAGAGGTGATTTGTCAATGGTATACAGTCTTATGGTTTATGAGACCTTAGAATTTGGTAACTCGTATACTTATAGTCAGTAAGGAAATACTAAATCGAAATAACATGGTTAAGAATGTTACCATAGAGAAAGCTTGCAAGGCTACCAGGAGCGATATAATCCGAGAGAATCAGCTTCTCATGTTGGGTAGGCCCCCAGTAGTACCCCCTAAGTCCCACTACATTTGGGTGTCGAATGTTCGCAAATTTCTTAGCCTCCTTAAAGAAATCCTTCTTTTGTTTTGCTACCCCTTCTCTCAACCATTTTACAGTCAAGAACACCCCATTATCAAGTGTTGCCATGTAAGAAGTCCCATGGCTACCCCATTTTACAGGGCAAGGATTTTTGTGATTAGGAGGATTTTTGGGAGTGATCTCCAGATTAGCACGCTGATCCCGTCTCGAACCTGTGGAATGGGACGAGGTCGGGATGAGGTTTTTTCCATCCCGTCCCGTCCCGATCCCGTATGAACGGGATGGGATAGGGATGGGTATATCTCGTCCCATCCCGTCCCGTGCCCACCCAATATTTTACAAATGAATTGGAAAGTTGGAACCGAATCATCTAACCCTCGGATTTGATACTATTTTTTACACGTGGAAGTGTTATTGATATTCACATAATTATTACATAATATATCCCTTAATTTATATATGTTAGTGTTTCGATTATTATAATTTATAATAATTATTTCGTTTTCATGTTTTGGCAGGAATTTGAGCGTTAACGATGAAATGATATTAAGGCGACAACTTAAGGACTGACAATTGGTCGATTCTAGTGGTGGTACAAAGCAAAGAGACACATATCTAAACCTAACCCTAATAAACCTAGGTCCACCTAATTTAACCTAAGCCCAAACCTAAAACATGTTAACCTAAAAACCCAAGCCCAATATAATATGAGAACCCTATTTAGCTTCCCCATCTGAGAGAAAGGAGCTGATCTCTTATTCTCTCTTCTTCCACATCCCTTCTGCTTTTCCACGTTCTTTCTCCCCTCTTCTCTTTTTCAGCCACCACACCACTCCACCCTGCCGGCAATCCTCGCTCGATAGGAGAGCCGGTAGCGATAATCCCGTCATCACCCTTCATCTCGTCGTCTCTCTCGTTCTCCCAGCCAACAACCACCTCCTCCTTCATCCCACTGAAACAAGGGGCGTGAAAACCCTGTTTCACGTCATCACACCACACAGCCACCACCACCATCGAGCACCACATTCTCCGCCATCACCCGAGCACCACCACAGCCACCTCGCGCACACAACAGTCCTTGTTTCTCCTCCTTCACGAGCCGCAGCCCCTGTGTCTCTCCTCTCTCGGCCTCCTTCCTGTTTACCTCTCTCTTTCTCACTGTTTCTATTTCTCTCACGACCACCGACCACTCGACCACGCCATCAACCGCCGCCATCGCGAAACAGAGCCTCACCACTACTCTGTTTCGCTTCGCCACAGGACCTTCCTCCCCTCTCTGGGCATTTCTTCGTCTCGACATCCTTCCTGCCTCCCTCTCTCCCGACCACCGTCACAAGCGGCGCGTCAGAAAGCGGCACACTTCGACAGGAGAAACAGGGCTCCGCCACTCCTATCTCTGTTTGTTTTTCTGTCTATTTTCGTATCTCATTGCTTCCTCATTTACTCTCTCTCTTTTTTCAGGTTCAGAACTAGGAAGGAGCAGGAGGAAGCTCGTGAGGAGCGAAGCAGACGCGGCGGAGCAGACGGGTCGCGCTGGAGACGAAGGTGCAGGGGAGCCGCGCGATTTCTGGTGGGAAAGATTCAAACACTATTTGCACCCCCAATTTCTCTCTGAGCCACCACAGAGCTTGTGTAGTCATTTTTCTCGAGATTCGCGTTCGTGCAGAGATGACTTCCACCTCCATTGACGTTGTGACCACCGCTACCATGATCAGCTAAACCATTCGCCAAGGCTACGATGAAACCATAGGGTTTCCTAAAGTTTGTGTATTTAAATTTATTGTTTTCTTTATGCTTAAACGTTAAACACATTTGATTTATGATTTTCAATAATTTGCTTTCACCGATTATATCCTGATTAATTATCTAGACTAGTCGGTAGTTAGAAATACCCTTTGTTGAAATTCAAAGCCTGATTTAATCAATTAATCTGAATCTGTGATTGTGTGTGCCGTAAGAAGACACGCAATGCTAGGGGTTTAAGATTAGTTAAAATAAACTTGTTATTGTGTGTGCCGTAAGAAGACACGCAATGCTAGGGGTTTATACCTATGCTGAAATCAATTGTGAACTTAGATTAATCTTTAGGTTAGTCATGTTAAATCTTGAAAACAATATTTTTTGGTTACACAAATCTCAAAGAACCTGTGGTGGATTCAATGCTTTGGTTTCCTTTATCATATTCTTTAAAACTTTTTATTTTGTTTTTAATTTGATTTTTAGTTTAGATATTTTAATTGCTGTAACCCCAATTTAAATTATTTTAAATAAACCCTGAAATTTAATTGCAACCACAGTCCTTGTGGGATCGACCTGTACTTGCCCTTGTCTACCAGTTAGACACTGTGCACTTGCAGTTATTAAAATTAGGTGAAATTAACCTATTTATTTAGGTTAGTTAAATCTGCATCAAGTTTTTGGCGCCGTTGCCGGGGACTGTAACGGTGTAATTGAATTCAAGAGTTTATTTTCACTAATTTGTAGTTTAGGTTAATAAAAAAAATTAGGACAAATATAGATTGCTTTTGCTTTTAGGATAGGCTTGAATTTTTTTTTTAATTATTTCTTTTAAGTCTTAAAAGTTTTGATACTTGTTTTTGTTTTTTATTTTTTATTTTTGCAGGTATTAACAGGTAGGAAGCATATATTACAGGTTGCATATAAAAAAAACAAAAAAAACAAAACAAAACAAAACAAAAAGCACAGGGTTTGAATTGTTTACAGGTTGTTATCGCGTGGACACTCTCAGAAGTTGGCGAGCCGTCAGGTGGACGGTGCTTCTGATCGACGTCAACTCGACTTCTACCCGGCGTCGCAAGTAACCCAAGAGAGGTTCGCGCCGGAGGTAACTTCTTCCCACCGCATCTGCACGCGATTTCTGAGTGGATTACTGTGTGTTTTGATTGTTTTGTTTTTAGCTAGAATTGCTGCTGTAAAATTCCGTGCTCTCTCCCGCAGATAGTTTAACCACCATCTATTTTAGGGTTAGGGACCTAAGCCCTCACTATTAAAATTTGTAGCAAGATAAATTAGGACAAGACACTCATAGGACCCCTTTTTTGAAACTTGAAAGTTTAAAGTAGTCAAGTGAAGGAACATATCCAATCTTGGAATAGTTCTGAAACTGGCATTACACTTTAAGCTGAATGTAGAAAAGGAGGTAGGAGCAATTAGATTTCAGGATATTTTTGATGCTGGGAAACTCCGTGCTCTCTCCCGCGGATAGGCTAATTAAAATGGATTTCAGCCCTTGATTAGTAACAAACATAGGTAATAAAAAGGAGTGCTTGTAGGAATTACCAGACGTTATAGCCTCTACCTAGTAAATTAATTTCTCACGAGATTAATTTGCTTCGTAGAAACCTCAGCTTTTCGTGGGGCTATAACTATCAGCTGGGCAGTACCCGAAGGCAATTGATTGTATTGCTAGGTACTTATCTAGGGTCGTTTGCCATTCATCTTGCTTGCGCATCATATAGGTCCTGATTGGGTTTTCCCATTTTTAATTTTTTTTAGAGTTAGGTTATCTTCATATAAAGGTTAGGCTTGCATTAAAAAAAATTGAAAAAAAAATGAACCGCAATAATTATCCGTCTCGCAGGAATGCATTTAATGCCATGCGACAACCTGATTATGCTCCATATTCAGATTATTACAACTCAGGTTCCGCATATTATCCTGACTTCCCCTCCCCTTCTAATGAGGATAAAAACTTTAATGATTACTTCTCCCCTTCTACCTCGAAGCTTGAAACAGCTCTTATGACGATGACTCAGAAATTAGATGCACTTATGAATTTGACTCAACCCCTACCTCCCAGTAATGTTTCATTTGAGGGTTGTGTTGCATGTTCGAGTCCTAGTCATTCTACAGCTGATTGTGATTTGCAATATGATTATCCTGAATATTTCGCTGAGCAAATCCATTCTTTTAATGCTAATTGGCGACCTAGTTATAATTCAAAGTTCAACTATTACAGCCCTGGTTTTGCCAATAATCAAAATCTCTCTTGGGCTCATCACTCACACCAAGGAGGACATACTTTATCTCAAGCTCCTCAATACCCTAATCATGTCATGCCCCACCATAACCAAGTTCCTCCATCCAACACATCAAGTTTAGAGGAAACGATTAATCAGTATTTGCAGCGCTCAGCAAGTATATTTGATCAGAATTCTAAGGACATATCTGAGTTGATAGCCACGACTCAAAGACTTGAGATAGTTGTGGATCATATTACTGAGGCAGTATCTGAAAGTGAGTTAGGAAAAGTTCCTAATCACTCTATTCAAAATCCAGAGGGTCAATTCATAACTGGTAATACATGGGAATCCGAGTCAGATGATGTTTTTGCGGATAATGTGATTGAAACTACATTGCTTCCTGACCCATTCCTTTCCCCACATTTTCATGAAGACCCACTCGACATATGTCTTCCTAGTGACTCATGCATAGATTCAAACTGTGAACATTCTTTAGAGTCTCCCCTTGACTATTTTCATGATACACATGACCATTTAGAGGCTTGTTTGACTCATTCTAGTTTAGACTTTGATGTTGATGATTCCATTAGGGAAGTCAATGACTTGCTTGACTCAGTCTCCATTGTGGATCCTAGTTATAAATGGAAGTCTAAAGTGGAGCATCTTCCACTCAGTGAGTCAAAACTAATCCCATCAGTTGAGCCACCTGAGCTTGACCTTAAACAATTCCCTGACACCCTAAGGTATGCGTTTTCAGGTACTGATGATACTTTGCCTGTTATTATTTCATCTATATTGAATTCAAAACAGGTTGTCCCAAAGAAGTTGGGAGATATATTTATTGAGAGACTACATGCCATAGGTAGTGCTAATTTTAGGTTTGGGGGTGTTGTTGCATCGTCTAACTCATCATCTTGGTGTAATCCATTTTGTTACGATGAACCTGTACCACTCGATATATTTATAGGCATACCTCTTTCCACCCCTTTCATATTGACTGATGCTACCTATGTGGATCCATTGTTTGTAAGAGATGATTTCAATTTTCACCATCCTGATGTGGAAATTATCCAATCTTCTGATTTGGAACCAGACTTAGGATGTTCCATTTTAGGAGTAAGGGAGGATCATTTGTTGTATATCACTACTTGCGACCTATTCATGTTTAAGATCCTTATTGACTTCCAAGGAATGCGAGATTCTTTACCATTTCTATATGATTTTAGATGGTGTCCTTGCAGCTTTTGGGATGTGCTAATATATTTTGTGTCGCATGTGGTTGCTATTTTTGAGTGGACTAATCCTCAACTTTTCAGGTTGTTGGTATACGATTCCTTCACCCTTTTGAGGTGAATGTTCCCTATGTTCTTCCTCGTCACTTCATGATATATCACTCATGAGGGAGAATATATGGCAGGCTGACGACGTTAAACCAAGCGCTCCTAGGAGGCAGCCTAGCTTTAGTTGTGTCATGATGGTTAGTCTGGATCGATTTTCGAGTTCTTTCTAGTTGCATTCCACTCATACTCGTTAGCTCCATAACAATTTTGACTTACAACTCATACATATAATATTTTTATTTTATTTTTTTAATTTTTTAATTTTTTTTTCATTTGTGTCCTGTATTGTTTTTATCAATTTATCATGATGAGTTCACAGTTCTTATGTCTCTGAGCGTTCATTGGTGGAAGATTTCGTCGAAATTGGTAAAAACTTTCCTATGGTAATATCCCTTTAACTCTCATCTTTTCTTTTTCCTGCATTAATTTGTCATGATCATCATTTTAATCATTGAGGACAATGTTTGGTTTAGGTTTGGGGGTGAGGTTTATGAGTTTTTCTGCATTTTTCAAGAAATTTTGAACTAAAATTTATTTCACAATTTACTATTGTATTCTACTCAATCTCCATTGAGTACATAGTTAATTATGATTGTGTGAAAATTTTTCACTTTGAAAATGCATTCAAAATCTAAGTTTCTTTCCAATGAAGAGGATGTGCTTTCAAGTATGCCTATAAATTGGAGGAATACATGCTTTCACGTGTCACTTTTATATATCAATAGGAAAACACATGGTTTGATATTATCTTTTAGTTAAATATATTTCGTGGGATTTTTTTCAACTCGATTACTTTTTGCACTATAAGCCATATTAGCATGATTTGAAGTTGATGAGTGAGATAAGAGCTAGAAAACCTTAGAATAATAGTGGAGACTTAACCTGTGAAAGTTTTGAGCCATTCTTTTCTTTCTGAGTGTTAGATAAATATACTCTAATTTTTCTTGAATTCGCATTAAGTCGTTGATGATCTCATTATTCTCATTTTTTTATCAATTGCTTTGAGAATTAAATTATTGCACTAGAACTTTTTAGTTTATTTAGTTGAGATGTCATAATACCAACCTGAACTTAAGAAATGATGTAGGCAAGTTTTTCTTAAACATTTTCTAGCCTTTTTACTTACCCACTCATTAGTTCCCCTTATCAATACCCAATTTATCTAAGAATGTATATGGATGAATGTTAGTTGGAAATGGGCAATTAGAAAGAACAGAGTCAAATATACCATGAGTCATCAGTGTTGAAACATTCTATTGAGCAGAAGAGGAAAAGCATGTAGTTGAAAAAAAAAAAAAAAAAGAGAAAGAAAGAAAGAAAAGCAATGTCAATGAAAAAAAATGAAGAAAGTAATTGATGGTTAGAACGTTGATTTACTCTTCATAGCTCTTGTGTTAGTTAATGGGTGTATACATTCTTAGAGATGTTTCGTATACCTTTTTCCATTCTTTGTTCGCCATTACCTAAACCCCATTATAACCTATTAAAGTCCTAGTTGATCTTAAGAGATGGTTAGTTTCGTAAATGTGGAGATTAAATAAATAAGAACTATAGTGTATGATTTAACATTTTCAAAAGTAATTGATATTCCTGTCCATGAGATCATACTCATTCCATTCTTGAAAAGTTCGTTCTTCATATTACTATATGTGAGATGATTGTTTTCCATTATTTACTCTTTTCCCTCACATATAAACTGAGTGAAATAACAAATCTCTGAGTGTTTTATTGTGAGTGACATGAGAGGTTTGAAGTCAAAACAAACTTTCTAAAGGAGATTTAGTAATTGTTTTACTCTGAAATAAAAAGTTATGTTAATAAGGCCATGCACACACACACTTCGAGTTGGGAATAATTGATGAAATTTATTTAACCTTTGGGTATTATTAAATTGTTGTGAGACTCTTTGATATATCATTGTGAGACTGTTAGCTATTTTCAAAATTTTTTGGCAATTAAATTCTTACTCTGAGGATAATAGATCGAGTTACCATGTTTTGAAAATTTATTAAGTCATAATGTTTGTGGGTAACATTTCTGGAAACCCTCACGAGACTATAACTCGTCCACTAGAGGTAATCTAGGGGTTTAAAGCCTTGTTGCACGTTTAAGGTAAGTGCAACCGATGATTCCTGCGAAAGTGAGTTAGATTTTATTTTATTGTTTTGCTCGAGGACTAGCAAAATATAGGTTTGGGGGTATTTGATATTCACATAATTATTACATAATATATCCCTTAATTTATATATGTTAGTGTTTCGATTATTATAATTTATAATAATTATTTCGTTTTCATGTTTTGGCAGGAATTTGAGCGTTAACGATGAAATGATATTAAGGCGACAACTTAAGGACTGACAATTGGTCGATTCTAGTGGTGGTACAAAGCAAAGAAACACATATCTAAACCTAACCCTAATAAACCTAGGTCTACCTAATTTAACCTAAGCCCAAACCTAAAACATGTTAACCTAAAAACCATAGCCCAATATAATATGAGAACCCTATTTAGCTTCCCCCCCATCTGAGAGAAAGGAGCTGATCTCTTATTCTCTCTTCTTCCACATCCCTTCTGTTTTTCCACGTTCTTTCTCCCCTCTTCTCTTTTTCAGCCACCACACCACTCCACCCTGCCGACAATCCTTGCTCGATAGGAGAGCCGGTAGCGATAATCCCATCATCACCCTTCATCTCGTTGTCTCTCTCGTTCTCCGAGCCAACAACCACTTCCTCCTTCATCCCACTGAAACAAGGGGCGTGAAAACCCTGTTTCACGTCATCACGCCACACAGCCACCACCACCATCGAGCACCACATTCTCCACCATCACCCGAGCACCACCACAGCCACCTCGCGCACACAACAGTCCCTGTTTCTCCTCCTTCACGAACCGCAGCCCCTGTGTCTCTCCTCTCTCGGCCTCCTTCCTGTTTACCTCTCTCTTTCTCACTGTTTCTATTTCTCTCACGACCACCGACCACTCGACCACGCCATCAACCGCCGCCATCGCGAAACAGAGCCTCACCACTACTCTGTTTCGCTTCGCCACAGGACCTTCCTCCCCTCTCTGGGCATTTCTTCGTCTCGACATCCTTCCTGCCTCCCTCTCTCCCGACCACCGTCACAAGCGGCGCGTCAGAAAGCGGCACACTTCGACAGGAGAAACAGGGCTCCGCCACTCCTATCTCTGTTTGTTTTTCTGTCTATTTTCGTATCTCATTGCTTCCTCATTTACTCTCTCTCTTTTTTCAGGTTCAGAACTAGGAAGGAGCAGGAGGAAGCTCGTGAGGAGCGAAGCAGACGCAGCGGAGCAGACGGGTCGCGCTGGAGACGAAGGTGCAGGGGAGCCGCGCGATTTCTGGCGGGAAAGATTCAAAATTCTGTTTTATGCTATTTGCACCCCCCGAGTTCTCTCTGAGCCACCACAGAGCTTGTGTAGTCATTTTTTTCGGGATTCGCGTCCGTGCAGAGATGACTTCCACCTCCATTGACGTTGTGACCACCGCTACCATGATCAGCTAAACCATTCGCCAAGGCTACGATGAAACCATAGGGTTTCCTAAAGTTTGTGTATTTAAATTTATTGTTTTCTTTATGTTTGAACGTTAAACACATTTGATTTATGATTTTCAATAATTTGCTTTCACCGATTATATCCTGATTAATTATCTAGACTAGTCGGTAGTTAGAAATACCCTTTGTTGAAATTCAAAGCCTGATTTAATCAATTAATCTGAATCTGTGATTGTGTGTGCCGTAAGAAGACACGCAATGCTAGGGGTTTAAGATTAGTTAAAATAAACTTGTGATTGTGTGTGCCGTAAGAAGACACGCAATGTTAGGGGTTTATACCTATGCTGAAATCAATTGTGAACTTAGATTAATCTTTAGGTTAGTAATGTTAAATCTTGAAAACAATATTTTTGATTACACAAATCTCAAAGAACCTGTGGTGGATTCAATGCCTTGGTTTCCTTTCTCATATTCTTTAAAACTTTTTATTTTGTTTTTAATTTGATTTTTAGTTTAGATATTTTAATTGTTGTAACCCCAATTTAAATTAGTTTAAATAAACCCTGAAATTTAATTGCAACCACAGTCCTTATGGGATCGACCTGTACTTGCCCTTGTCTACCAGTTAGACACTGTGCACTTGCAGTTATTAAAATTAGGTTAAATTAACCTATTTATTTAGGTTAGTTAAATCTGCATCAGTTATAAATGTCGAAATGCGAAGTTACTAACAAATACCGGAGATAACCAATTTACGTGGTTCGGCAAACTTGCCTATGTCCACGACAATAACAACTTTACTAGTGAGATCGAAATAATACAACTGGAGAGAGCTACAAAACGTCAATGACGTTACAAATGCATGTGTCTAAATGACATTACACAAATACGCTGGTTGCGTATAACACAAACAAACAAAACAATAAACCAGACTCTCTCTCACCTCATTTTCTTCCTCCCCTCTCACAGATTCATATCCAAAGGGAAGAAAACCCTAACTCACAAACACAATCAAAGTTCTCACGATTTGGAGGATGGATTGTGAATGGGAAACTCATCCTTCTTATATAGCGTGAAGAGGCGGTGGTGGAGGACGGTGGAAACCCTTCATCCTTCATCTTTCTTCTACCAGCTGTTCCAGCCAAACATCTTCAGATCCAACTTGTTCATCTTCAATTTCAACCAAGTCTAGCTAATTTCTAGTAGATTCCAACAGATTCCAGCGAGTTCCAGCCTCTTGTGGGTTGTGGTCGACCAATCTCCGCCTCCAATTTGCTGCCGACAAGCCTCACCGACTTCACAGGTTAATTTTCTTGAACTCTCTGTTTTCAAACTTTGTTTATGTATTTCAACAACACTTGCCAGCGATAATTACTTATTTAGCCAAGAACCATTAGCTTTAACACTTAATGTCACGCCCCGATTTTTAAACAACATAAATTAATAGATTGTCCAAAAAACAAGGAAATAAATAAAATAATAATCTTCCTCAAAAATTTTCTCTCAAAACGAGATCAACAACTATCATACTTAAGCCACAAAATAAATCATAAAAGGAATTACATGAATCAATCCCCAAATAAATTTATGACTCAAAATTCGAGCATTAATAATTAGTCCCTACATCTGATTACCTAAGATAAACAATAAACTCAATATCTAACATAGGGGTGGGCATTTAGGACCGAAAGCCTGGATCGAACCGACAACCGGACCGATCGGGTCGGTTCTCGATTCGGATCTGTTTTTATTAATTAAAAATGTTTCGATTGTAAAAGCCCGATCCGGCCCGAAGTTTCTAGTCTGGGACTCGGTTTTCATTTCTGAAGCCCGTCGGGTAACCGGCCCGGCCCAGGTTAAACCCATCTTGCTTTTTAAACCCCATATGAAGGCTCCCTCTCTCAGCGAAGGCAGAGGCCTACTCTCAGCGAAGGTGGAAGCCAAGCCGCCTCCCTCTCTCAACGAAGGCGGAGATCGACCGGCTCCCTCTCTCAGTGAAGGCGGAGGCCTACTCCCAGCCCTACTCTCAGCGAAGGCGAAGATCGACCGCCTCCCTCTCTCAACGAAGGTGGAGATCGACCGGCTCTCTCTCTCAGCGAAGGCAGCTAGAGGCCTATTCCCAGCTCTACTCTCAGCGAAGGCGGAGGCCGAGCCTCCTCCCCTCCCCTCCCTTCCCCTCCTTTCCTTAGAATAGATCTGATCTTGTAATTTGTTGTATGTTTTTTTTTGTAATTTTTTGATATAATTTTGTTGTATGCTATAATTTTTTTATCTTTGTTGTATGGTTCCAATATATATATTTTTTTTACTGTAGAAGCATTTTTTTGCTCTTAGGACCGAGATCGGCCCGTAAATCAGTTAATCGCGACTTCGGTTACCCGGTCAACTCAGTGTGATTTCACTTCTCATAAACACGGGCCCAAATTTCTCGGGCCGATTTTCGGTTTTAGCTTTTGGGCCGATTGCCCGTACTTGCCCAGCCCTAATCAAACGAAAACATGCCAAATCCTCAGCTATCGCCACGTTACTAATACCACCTTTGCGCTCCAATTAACCCTGATAAGTCTTTTGGGTTACACTCATTAAAAATGCACCCAAATTTGTAAAACAATACAAAATTCGGGTTAGTATATTAATACTGATGTGACCAAACTTACAAATTATGTCACAACTAGACAATTAAATATTCATTAAAAAATATGCATTTCACCTTAAGGAAGACTGGTAGTTCTCATTCGAGAATCGAAAGAGCTGTTAGTTTCTTCCTTCAAGGCTAACCTTTTTTTTTTTTTTTTTTTTAAATTAACCTCCATTGAGGAGGGGCAACTATGGGATGCCAGACCTTTATTAATTAATCCAAAAAAAAACTTACAATCAATGCGGGGGTACAATACGACGTTACCCGCGTAAAGTCCACAAACAAAAATAAGCGAATAACTTGCAAACAGTTGTCCAAAAGGATATAAACAAACAGTAGAAAACCTCTAAGGACTGAAAATCAAAAAATATGTAGAGCACGCGGACCTAAGCGCACACCCATAAAAATAAAACATAAAACACAACCCAAACCGAAATAACTACGCCACTTCGCAAACAAATCCGCATAAGCACCAAACCAAAAAATCAGCAGAAACAGAGTATACTCTATTTTGCAAGCATTGTGTTCAGCCAGCGCACCTCACTGTCCCCTGCAAACAGTCCGGCCACAGCACCGCAGCAACATCCTACGCCGGTGCGGCACCAAGCTCGATTCCCTGCAATTCATTGCATCTAATTGACTAAATCAGCAGGTGCATTGTTTCAGCGTGTTCTGCTCCATATCGCACCCAAAGTTCAGCTGATTGCAGCCCTCCGCAACACCCAAACGAACAACAAAGCTGCTGCCCTCCATGTTGAGCCACGCCAACTCTGTTTAGCAACCGAGAGTCCCGCCAATAGCACTCACCTAGCTGTCCCCTATACCCAGCCAGGCAAACCAAAACAGCCAAATGCGTGAACATAACGTCACAGCGCCCGCCGCGCTCCTGGTCAACCCCATGATGCCAAGCAAGTGGTAGCAATTCCTGCACTACAAAATATCCACTTGTATACGCATTCACCAGCCAATGTCACATCACGCAAGTCATCAAACCAAAGCCGAAACCACATAAGCTGCCTCTAGTCATCCCCATGACGAAGATACGCCGTTTGTAATCTATCAAGCTTAATTAAGCCAGCTATTCGCCTGGGAATATCAGCTCCAATGAAAGAACCTGTCCCAAGACCATTGAAAGCTCTATCTGCTAATGCATTTGCCACCGCATTTGCCTCTCTATAGATGTGTTGACAGTATATCGTCATCGTCTTTGCCAACAGGTTGATTTCTTTCAATAAATTCTCTAAATGTCATGGGGTTATGGAACCATCCGTAAACCATCCATAAATCAGATCGGAATCTGTTTGAATAACAACATTTTTAAATCCCCATAAGAGACAGAGGCGAAGACCCTCTAAAAGAGCCAAAAATTCCGCTTTGAGATGGGATACTGCTCCCAAAAAAATATATTTTCCCACAACACATAAACCACGAGAGTCACGAATAACCAAACCACCGGCTGCCATATCCTTGCGAAAGGAACCATCTACATTAAGTGCAACAAAATCGTTGGGAGGAGGTCGCCAGAAAACAATTCGAACTGACTTCCTTCTAACAGGAAGCACATCCAACCCCAAAGATTGTAAGGGTACCTTATTACTGCTAACTTGTTTGGGAATTATAAATTTATTTGCTATGCTCAACTGGCGCCGAATATTCAAGATCACGAAAGCAGAATTGGGGGAAGCATTTTCATAAAAACATATGCACCTTTGTTTCCAAATTTCCCATAGAATGAACATAGGAGTAAGGAAAAAGAACACACCTGTTTGCGAAGAGCGTTTAGCTTTCTTGAACCATATGGCAAGGACTGTAGATATTTCTGCAGGGCGTCGAATATGAACGTCAAAAATTCTGTCAAAATGATTCCACACTTGCCTAGCCAGTTCTCCATCAAGAAAGAGATGGTTCAAAGATTCCTGTTTTGGTGAAATACATCAATGGCATCTAGATGCTAAGCTCAACCCACATCTATATAATTCACCGTCCACAGGAATTCCTCGACGAATTACTTTCCAAACAAAGACTGATATTCTGGACGGCAAAATATCTTGCCAAAGAGTTTGACTTAATGCATTGACCTGCCCATGTCTCCGTAACCGTTCATACGCCGACTGAAGTGAAAAAAGCCCATTTGGGTTTGGAACCCACACACACGTGTCCTTCGCTGTGTTCTCACCACGAAGGATATCTGCATAAAGGTCACGCGCTAGATTTCTGAGATCTTGGTGAACCACATCAAAATTTGTGGACGACACCTCACGGATTGAAGGCCATAAATCTTGATCAACCAACGCTGCCGATCTCCTGAAAGAAACCACCATGTTCCAATTCTCCTCGAAGAACCCAGTCTCCCCATTGCCAATACGCCAAATCGTGTTACTCAAGAGAAAATTTCTTCCAAGCATGATCTCTTTAAAAAACGGGGACGAACCACCTCTCACAGGTTGCTCTTTCAAACCAACACCTTGAACCCAGTATTTATTCCTCATGAAAGTAGCCCATAACGAGTCGGAAGTAAGTAACCTCCATAGAGCCTTGACTCGAAAAGCCTTCATCACAACCGTCAAGTCTCTAACACCCAAACCATCTTCCGCCAGTGGAAAACAAATTTTATCCCAAGAAACCCATTTTTTCTTAAGGCGGCCTTCACAATCGCCCCAAAAGAAATCCGCCAGCAATCTATTAATCCGTGCTATGACCGCCCGTGGGACACACATGGTACTAAGAATGTAAATCGGAATTGAGCTAAGAACATGCTTTATCAAGATGAGGCGACCTCCTGGAGATAACAATTTGGCTTTCCATTCTTGAATACGAATCTGAATCTTAGAGATTAAATCTTCAAAGTATGAAATTTTAACTCTCCCTTGGAAAACTGGCCCACCCAAATACTTCAATGGAGTAGAGTGAAATTGGAAAGCGGTGCCCCTTTTTAACGCTACAATACGCTCCGCTGTGCTCTGTTCAGCCATGGTAAAAGAGCTTTTTCCTTCATTTATTTTCTGTCCCGAGGCTTGACAATAGCGACGCAAGAACTCCATACATCCCATAACTGAGGATTGTCTGTCATTCAAAAAAATAAGAGTATCATCTGCATACAGAAGGTGGAAAATAGGGTTGCAATTCCTTGGAGTGTAGTAATACCCAATTTTGCCAATTTCAAAGGCTGATTTCAAACCCCTACTCAAAACTTCGGAAGCAATAATGAAAAGAAAAGGGGATAGGGGATCCCCTTGCCGAAGTCCCCTAGTGGATCTGAAAAAACATTTATAAACTCCTTGAAGCAGAATCGAAAATCCACAAAAAGTAATGCAGTTAGATATGATGTGGCATATTCTACCCGAAAAGCCAAATTTTCTAAGCACTTTAAGCAAAAAGTTCCATTCCAGTCTATCATATGCTTTCTCCATATCAATTTTCAGCACCACATTATCTCCAAAAACCTTCCTATTGATGTCTCTGATCATTTCCTGCGCCAATCCAATATTTTCCCCAATGAACCTGCCTTTAACAAACGCTCCCTGCTCCTACGAAATCAATCTTGGCAGGATATCTACCATCCTATTGCACAGAATTTTGCTAAAGATCTTATAAATCACATTGCATAAACTGATGGGGCGAAAATCAGAAAAAGAACCTGGATTAGCCATTTTAGGAATCAAAGCCAAGAAATTCGCCGAGAAAGACGTCGGTAGTGCAACCCCTTCAAAAAATTGAATAGCAGCCTCCCATATATCCATACTCAAAACCTCCCAGCAAAACTGATAAAAGTCAGCCGTAAATCCATCCGGACCTGGCGCACTATTTTTGGGAATGTCAAAAACTGCATCCCTGACTTCCAATAGAGAAGGGCGTTGAACCAGAGACTCACAAAGACCGGCGTCCACCAATGTCGGGAGACAATTTAGCAAATCCACATCTTCCCTAACCTCACCTTGAGAGGACAACAGATTCGAAAAGAACTAATTGACTTCCTCAAGGATCTCACCAGGTTCCGAAATAGTTCTACCGCCCGGTAGAGTGATCTGATTAATAGCGCGTCTCTTTTGTTTGGATTTGGTGGAAGCAAAAAAATATTTAATACAGGCATCCCCCTCCTTAAATTCTTTTTCACCAGATTTCTGAATCCAGTAGAGCTCCTCCTGTTTGAGAGCCAATATATACTCTGCCTGACAACGGTGTAGATTACAGCAAGCCTGAACATCCCCAATTAGCATTGACATTTAACCCATTTGTACTGTTATTCGCAAAACCCGCCAAGAGAATTGTTTTCCACTGCTGCATTTCATCTTCTAGTGCACGAATTTTGCTGAACACATTACCGAAAACCGTCTTATTCCACTGTATCAGAGCTCGGCGTGTCAATTTAAGTTTGACATCCACTCGATCTATAGGCCTCATAGTACCCACGTCTGTCAACCATGTTTCCTTGACCAAGTCCATAAACTCAGGATGGGTCGTCCACATATTAAGGAACCGAAAAGGAACGTAACCGACTTTAGAATGGGTTGGCATTGAGGCCAACAATGGAGAGTGATCTGAGAAAGTTCTGCTAAGATGTTCAACTTTTGGACTACCAAAATCTGTCAACCAAGCTGAATTGGTAAAGATCCTATCCAGTCTGGCCCAAATGCGCTCACTACCCCGTCTGTTATTACACCAGGTGAGACGAGGACCCGAGAAGCCACAATCAATAAGACCATTGTTTTCAATACAGTCAGAGAATTGTGACATACTTGCCATGGATGGCTCCACCCCTCCTATTTTCTCGCCAGAATGCAAGTAAGTGTTAAAGTCTCCTCCGACCATCCAAGGAATGAAATGGGATGCAGCAAAATTTGTCATATTCAGCCATAGGTCCTTTCTACCATCTACAGAACATTTAGCATAAACAAAAGAAATGAAAAATATTCTTGAATCAGAATCCGTTACCGGGCAATGAATGATCTGGTCCGACATATCCACCACCGAAAGAGTGAGGGAAGAATCCCAAAAGAGCCAAATCTTTCCACCAACCGATTCATTGGAGGCAAATCCGCCCAGTTGGACTTTGTTGCCAATCTACTAGCAGGAATCATAGGCTCTGCAATCATAAGAATTCTGACTTTATGCTCCAACACCATTTTTTTCAGCCTCCGTCTCGTGGCCTGATTGGCGATCCCACGAGCATTCCAAAACAAAAAGTTTTCCATCATCTTAAACACGGACAGAAGCTTTACCCTTCTTAGTCTTGCAACGTTTGCCCGGGAGGGCCGTCGATTTGAGTTTAATCTGTTGATCCTTATCAGAGAGCGCCCCCAAATGTAAATCCTTAATAGCCTGTGGTTCCAGACCCAACTCCGATTTCGACGCAGCCTCGTCACTCTCATCCGTGGTGTTAACCATTGTATTGGTGGGGTTTGAATGTTTCTTACTTTGCAAAACACGGTTCTCCTCCACCAACTGGACGAAAACATCATACAGACTTCCATCCATTTCATTTCTGACTGCCGTAGGCCCTGAGACATTACCCGTTGCCATGGATTGAGCGCACTTGGCCATAACTTCTGTCAACTGTTCCATCACCGTCGGCTTCGCTATGTCATTCCCAACATCATTCCCTGCTGCCCGAGATACCACGTCCTTGGGCGTTAACTGCGGATGAGAGAGGATTGACCGAGGACCTGCTGAACTCTGTATTGGTGAGCTGGACTGCATGGGCCAGTCCTTAGAAGGGCTGGACTGAGCTTGGCCTTGAATAGGCTGTTGGTGTTCCAGCGTGCTATCTTGAGCAGGAACAGAACTAATGATGTTCGCAGGCCAGGAACATCCATCGGAACAGCGCTAGAACTCAAGAAATTCGCTGGGTATGAGCTGGTGATGGCAATCGCATGACCTGGACCAATGTCTAGGCTGGAGCCTGTCGCTGGAAATAGACCTGTGTCGGGCCCTGGATCATTGCATGTTGGAACAGAAGGAGAATGGCCAGGACTGTTTGTGGCTTGAACTGCATGGAGGCACAAATTGGTGGTCGCTGGAACCCGGAGAGAAACCTGAGTCGGACATCAAGACACTGCCTGGACGAATGTTGTTGGTCACGGGTGTTTGTCGCTGAAACATTACCGCACGAGTATTGTGCGCTAAACCACTGTCGGGACAAGTGTCGATCGCTGTATGTTGTCCGGGACTGCTGATGGTGCCAGGAGCAGACCAACAGGGCCTGTACTGAATGTATTCGGTTGGATGATCGCAATACCAGGACTGCTTACAGGCTTAGTGACAAAACATGGCAAGTGTTCGCGCTCCGTAACATCCCTGCGACATCGCTACTACGGGATTAGTGTACAATTCAGCTACAAGACCCCCCTTGGCCCTTCTTGTAAGTCTAAAGATGAATTTGTCGGCTGAGCTTGAATTCCAGTAGTATTAGCAATCTCCGAAATAGTGTACCCCGCCTCCAGGAGACATTCTTCTGTATTCTCAGTTACCTTCTCAACACTAACCTGAGCCAAATGCTCACTCTCATCATCAACAATGTGATCATTAAGCTTGTCAAATTTATTAGACAACTCCATCTTGGCCGGAACCATGGCCACCGGCCTCGTTTCCCCAATGTCCTCAACCAATTCTTCCCCGTGGCTATTCTTAGCGCCACTCGGACCAACCGTTGGTCGCTCAATTTGATTTTTGTTGAGCACGGGCACATATTGTTGTTTGAAAGTTTTGTGTTCAACAGGCGGTTTACTCGTCTTCTCTACATTACCGGAGTCGGGAACTTCCCCACTGGCCTTGAGTCCAAATTTTTTCCTACAAAAAGCCTCTTGGTGGCCTATCAAGGAACAAAAGTTGCAATATTTGAAATCGGGATATTCGATTTTCTGCCAGAATCCTCGGTTATTTGCCCTGTCAATCCAAACTCTATTCGGTAGTTTCTCCGCTAAGACATCTCCACACACACACGGGCAAAATCAGGCCGAGTGAGACAACGAGTATGGTCGTCCATCCGCAAATAACCACCAAAAGAATTCACAATAGCCTTTAAAATAGGGGGATGAAATAAGTGCAAAGGAAGGTTAGGTAACTCTACCCATAGGGGCACCGAAACGGGATCTCTTCAAGCTAAAACCATCATGCCAGCGGAAGGCTTTAAATCGAACTCCTCGAATCAGGAATGAGTCCCTCGACAGAACTTTCTTTGCTTCTACCTCCGATTGAAGTCGTACTAGCACATGTCTTTGGTTCAACAAGCCTAACGAGAAGTCACCCAAAATTCCCCAAGTTCGATGAATGGATCACGAATATCTGTCAAAGTCGGACGGTAACTAGAAATTTGAGAACAATGACACGTTTCTCCATGAAAACTTCCCCACGAACCTCATCGGATGTCGTGATTCCGATAGCTGGAGCCCCTCCTTACGGAACCGGGTTCCTTCGACCTGAGTATCAACATTGTCATCAACCAAATCTTACCCAGAATCTGGGCGAAAGAGGGCTTTGGGGATCCGGCGGGTAATGCCCCATGGCCAGGACCAGTGGGAGAAAGACTGGCGGCTTGCACGGTCATCACATCCAGAAAAAATATGTGCAGCCCCAATGACAGGGATCGGAACGGAGCAGAGCGTAACAAAGATGGCAAATCTTTTATCGGATTGGAGCAGCGGTTTGTAACAGCCCCAGGAGCAGACCGTATGCATATCAGACCGTGCCGACTCGTAACAGATCAAGATTCGTAACAGATCGCAGGTCAAAACCGACCGGAAAAGGCCAAAAGGATCTGCAGTTCGTGACGTATTGGCCAATCGCGTCGCTAACTGAACCAACAGTCGATGAATACCAGGCCGTATCGGATGAAACCCCGATCAACGAGATGTCGGCGCGAAGCCGTATCGGTTTGCAGCGACTAGGTTTTTCCAAAACGGCGCAATATGCAGCGGTTCATATTAACTCCCAGGAAAGATGAAGGGCTGAGATGAGAGCATCCAAAAAAAAACCAATAATGCCCAAAATACCCTTTAGAATCGCCTCAGAGCATTCTAATGTCTTCA
Organism: Berberis thunbergii; assembly: GCA_003290165.1. NCBI lineage: Eukaryota > Viridiplantae > Streptophyta > Magnoliopsida > Ranunculales > Berberidaceae > Berberis > Berberis thunbergii. The sequence goes on from QNQO01001591.1 coordinate 187,957, forward strand.
AGGCTAACCTAATACATGCTAAAATAATCCATGCACATTTTCATATTATGATCAATTCAAGGTTTTCTTTATTTTCTTTATTCTTAGCTTATTTTCTACAATCGCACTCTTCTCCCTGTGTCGAACACACTTCATCCAAGTGTGTCTCCCTTGTCATTGAAGCCACTCGGAGCGTACATGACCCAAGTGGGCTGCCACATCGAGTGTCATGCATCTCACCCGATGTTTGATACCTGGCAAGAATTTCTTAAATACTACACGTACTATCGAACTCACATGGAACGGCGTACCGATATGCAAGCAAGTTTGCATATCCAAAATTAAATTACACGTATACAAGCAAGTCTGTATACAAAAATAATTCATTTTTTTCACTTTTTTTTTTGAGTTGTGTAAAAAACTTAAATGTCAATTAAGTATCAAATGTAGTTTACTATCACTTCAAGTAAATAAACTAACATGTAGCAAACAATAAGAAATGAAATTTCAGTTTGTCTAAATAAAATACATGACCGAAAATAAATAACAAACAAAGTATTAGACCATCTCATACTGGTTGGGAATTAACAACTAAATATTTGTATCACACATAAATTTATTTCTCTACAACCTCACTTCTATCAAGAAGAATACTTTCTAACATGGGGTACATTCTCTCCTTCATTCACTTTAACGAAAGCTAAGATAAGTAAATAAACAATGGTTATTGTTATAGGAATAGGTTTGTTATTATTATATGCTATAAGCATGACACTTTTGGAAGAAAAAGAATTATAAAGGACAAATGGTTTTGATTTTAGTTATAGTAAGACTAATGGGCTAAAAGTTAGATGCCATAGGATCCAACTGCACAGGCCCGCCAGTAAGAGGGTGGCACCAACTTGGGCTTTAGCTAAACAATAGCAAGTATCCAGTTGCATTGGGACTTAGGGGTGGGAAAAATTGATTTAAATTTAGTTAATCGATCGAACCGATTTTCAAATTTAGTTTGGTAACCAAACCGAAATATGAGTAAAAAGAAAATAATTTAAACCGAACCGATTATAAACGGTTTTTAAATCGGTTTACGATTTTGAACCGACTGATTTATAACTGAACCGACTGATTAATTAGATATATATAAATAATTAAATAATAGGTAGGTGTCAATACCTTATTAGTACAATAAATGCACTGCAATACACCCTGTTGCATTGAATCGCCCCCATTTTCTCAAAGTTTTCAATTTTGGGCTAAATTTTGGTCTGTAAACAAATTGGGCATGTTTTAATGAAAGTCTCTCAAGTGCTTGAAACCAAAATTTTTGGCCCAACCAAACCGATCCAAAATTCGGTTCAATCGAATTCATCGGTTTACAAATACAAATTTTTGATTTATGTTTGGGTTTTGGGCAAACCCAATGAATCGGTTCGAAATCGATTTGGAGCTCAAAACCGAACCGAACCGAACCGACATTGCCCACTCCTATTGGACTTGCAAAGTTACAATAAACCAATTAAATGGGTGAACAAACATAAAAATACTTATGCCACAGAGTGAACAATCAAGTTCACAAATAAATGGTGAATATGGTACAAAGTGTGTATCACAATGCATACCTGACCTGGTTGAAATTGCCCCTTTTTTTATATCACATGAACCCAACAAAATTCCATCAAAGGAGTTGGTAAGACAAATAAAAAAAAAAAAAAAAAGTAGATCATGGACTATTTGATGGTTCATATTAAAAAAAAATGTTGGTAAATTGGTTGAATTTGGGTTCTGGAGACACTGAGTTACTTAACAGCGGTACTATGCTTTAGGAAGTATTCATAAAATTATAATTGCACCATAGTAATGTCACATCAATCAGACGTAAGAACGTTTATGAGTTTGTTTGACCGAATCAAATTTACAACGAACTTTTTTGAAAAAAAAAAAAAAAAACACTTGACAAGCAAAATTCATTACATCAAATGTCATGTCATATTAACATGAGATTCAATAATTACAACAACTAATAGAAACATTGAAGAACGGTAGAGTTTTACTCACTGTTTTGTGAAAATTCAAAGTTGGAGCAAAAATTCTTCCTCTATCGCCTTTTTTTTTTCTTCTTCTGTGTGTACCAAGGAGAGAATGAGAGTAGGTTCCTTTAAATGAGTTTTAATTAGGGTTTCACTAGCTTTAGCTAAACACAACCACCACTCATCTTTTACCCACCACGATCTAAACCTAGGTCTCAAATTCATATCATAAATTAGAATGGCATTTCCCAAGAACAATCGGTACCTCCCACTAATTTCAAATCATAAGACGATAAGAGTTGTGACATGTTGAACCAAATAGTCCATACTGCGAAATTGATGATCGTATTGCAGGCTATATTGTCTGTTCCAAACAAGTTAAAACACTATAACATCAGGGTTACTAATCAACACACTACACAAAATTGTCATTTTTGTAACAATCCCAAAACAGTATCACTTTTGAAGTGTAACAATTCACCTAACAATTTTACACATTTTCACAAACAAAATGATACAATAATTGTATCACCATGAAGAGTATGGTTATAAAAGTGATACTATTCATTGTGATCCAACTTATTGTATCATTTTTTTGTGTTACTATTTTTCATTTTTAGACTAAATTTAGCTTTGACTTAAAATTGTTTAGTGGATTGTAACATCTCAAAAGTGATAATGTTTTTAGAGTTGTTACAAAAGTGTCAATTTGGTGTAGTGACAGAACCTATCTGTAATCGATATTCTTTTGACTGTTGTAACATACTATGATTACCTTAAAATGCTAAATGGACAGTGCACGAAGTCAAAAATGTGTATTAATCAGTATGAGGTTGGGTCTGTCACGAAGCCTCCTAAGACTTTGAAACCCACATGCTTCGCATGAATGCTAAAGTCATAAGAAATAGTTCGATTTCTCAGAGGCTGATGACCAAGTTGGATGAAGAAGTACTTAGATGGCCCATGGAATTTGTTTGTTCTGTTGTTTTCCATTCAGAATCAATGTTTCAAATGCAAAATTCAAGCCAACATTCAATGTTTCCTGACATCTACGACCAGTGGCTACTTTTCAAACTATATGTAATGATCTACTTAAATATGTCACCATCTCATGTATCCAAATTAAATCAAACTTCATCTACTACAAATTAGCCCCTACAAACAATTCTTTAACTCCATCGTATGGTGAAGAAATAGGAAACAAAAATAATTTTAAGATGTCAGTGAAGAGCTTTGAAATGTTTTTGTTTCTCCAGTATCGGCATCTAGGATGTTCAAAGCAGGGATCATAGACTCACACAACCTTGTCCCTAAGCTCATCCCCACAATTATAACTGGAATCAAAATCGTCCCAGGTGCTGGAGGAATGCCAGACGTCAAGCGGACTGAGTTTAGCACTTGTAAGACCAACCCCACTTATTTGTTTCATTTGTTGATTTTTATTATTATTATATGCTAAACTCAAATATTAGCAGAATTTTTAGAAGATTCCATACATATTTCTCATGTGGTTGTTGTTTTCGTTCGTTCTAGTAATACCCTTCAGCTCCACTATGGACTGCATAGATGTTCTTGATGAAGAAAAATTTTGTGTTCAATACTGGCTGCTAGAAGGTGGACGTAAAGGAACATTGTACAGTGACGCCGACTATGAAATTAGTTTGAACCAACTAAGGACGGAGGATGTGTGCAAGATGACTGGAAACTACCATGTATATGACAATGTTGAAATCACAGAGGAGGAAATGAAACTGGGAAAGAAGGGTTGATGGGCATGTACAAGGCCGTGGAAGCCTACCTCTTGGCAAATCCAGATGCTTACGCTTAGCTAATTTGAGAATCAACTTCGTTTAAGAGTATAAGTCTGTGAAATGTAAGGAAAATAAAGTTTATTGACATGATTAATAAGATGTTATGACATATTTGTATGGTGTCACTAGGATCAGAAATTCAATATATATATATATATAATATATATATATATATATATATATATTATCTAGGATAAATGTTGCTTCTTTTGCTTGATTGTCAATGAAAAAGTCTTTACTTTTTTATCACTTGTTTGTAGTTTCTTATCCTCTACACTACAATAATTTAGATGATTCGGCCAATTTGTCATTTGTCAATCAAGATAAACAAATTTTTTTTTACTAAAAGCTGCAATAGATTCTTGGGTGACCTGAAGATATAGTAGTCATAAGGGAACAATTTATGTTATTGACTCCTATTAGTCATCCTTTAAGTAGATTGGGTAACTTAGAGTAAAATATCAGATTGCCTAGCAAATTACTCACGAGTGACGACCTATAGAAGTTAGTCATGGACCAAACCTGTGACTTTGATTCTGGAAGAGCAAGTTGGGTTTATTTTGGTATATTATTGTCATGGATTATCTTTCTTTTTTTTGCTAAATAATAACAAATTCGTAATCAAAAGATTGTACTAATAGTTAAAGATTAATTTGTCCATAAACTATAACAGAAATCTCTGTTTATTATTCATCAAAAGAGGCCAGTATACAGGTAGAGCAATAAGATCATCTCTTATGGGATCCTTAAATTCTACTCGAGGAAAGTAAGTTTGGGATGTTGTTTGATTAGCACTGTAATGACTCCTGACACGCGTTATTAGAGAAACATTGATAATGCTCTCAACAAAACCTATTAAAACAAAAATGATAATCAACATACAAGAATCTATGAATTCATATAATGTCCATCAGAAGATTGAATAACTTCCTGAAATTTATTTTTGAATTGTTTGTATAATGTCAATGTCAATGTCAATTAATTTAGCTTTTTATTGTTATTTAAATGTGGTCATTTGTTCATCGATGATGACAATTGATGTGTGGTGACATTGGTCATTGGTCATTGCTCACACATGGGTTGTGACATTGGCCATTGGTCATTAGTCATTGGTCATTGATCATTGATCATGGTGGGTCACTAGACAATCAAAACACACGAATAACTTAGCAAACCAATTGAACCGAATCATCTAATGTAATATGATTTTCATTAGGGGTGGGCCGCCGATCTCGTTTTGTCTTGATTTTTTCGGCTCTTAATGGGATTAAATAATTTCATCTCGATCTCATCCCGTCCCGATCTAGAAGGAATGGGATGGAATAAAGATTTTCAATTCTACCAATCCCGTCCCGTCCCAAACTAATTTATTAATATTAATTATTAATATTTTTAATTATTAATTTTGGTCAGCTTAGAATCTTTCCTGCAGAAAAATAGTTAATTTGCTTTGTGTCATTGTAAGGGAGGTAGTATTACAATCGTCATGAAATATTTCAGTTGCTAGAGCTCCAAGATCCTACCAATCATAGCTCAATCTACCTGGAGGAATTTCATATACTCCATATAGGGGATGCATAGACCTACTATTCTACATTGCAACTCATGTACAATCCAGCACTGGTTTGAGTAACCTATTAGCTTATTTAGAGTATCATAGGATGGCTAACCAAAGTTGCATGAACCTTCTCCCACCACTCAGAATATTTGGTTTCTGATAAATGGAATGTATCAACTTGATGAGGTCAAGCGCTCACCCGCCCTTACCGGAATAGATAATGATGTTTTCACGAGGAAATATGGTCATCAGGAGCGCTGAATGAGGGTGAAGAAAAAAATTTAAACTTCCCTACTGCATAAATTAGAACTCTTAAATTTTAAGGAAACAAGAAAGATGGAGAAAACAAGAATACCATGACAGATATTACTCTTCAATCAGCTAACCGGGGGATTGATGAATTTCTTGGAAGGAACATAGCCTTATATCATTATCAGACCTAATCATTCTCATCCTACACACTATGTAATCCTGAACAAATTTTTTTAATACTTTCAAATTTGGTCTGGGTCCAATCAATGAAATTTTGGATCTCCAACTAAAGAGGTGATTTGTCAATGGTATACCAGTCTTTGGTTTATGAGACCTTAGAAATTTGGTAAACTCGTATACTTATAGTCAGTAAGGAAATACTAAATCGAAATAACATGGTTTAAGAATGTTACCATAGAGAAAGCTTGCAAGGCTTACCAGGAGCGATATAATCGAGAGAATCAGTTTTCATGTTGGGTAGGCCCCCAGTAGTAACCCCTAAGTCCCACTACATTTGGTGTCGAATGTTCGCAAATTTCTTAGCCTCCTTAAAGAAATCCTTCTTTTGTTTTGCTACCCCTCTCTCAACCATTTTACAGTCAAGAACACCCCATTATCAAGTGTTCCATGTAAGAAGTCCCATGGCTACCCCATTTTACAGGGCAAGGATTTTTGTAATTAGGAGGATTTTTGGGAGTGATCTCCAGATTAGCACGCTGATCCTGTCTCGAACCCGTGGAATGGGACGAGGTCGGGATGAGGTTTTTCCCATCCCGTCCCGTCCCGATCCCGTATGAACGGGATGGATAGGGATGGGTATATCTCGTCCCATCCCGTCCCGTGCCCACCCCTAATTTTCATAGACAATATTTTACAAATGAATTGGAAAGTTGGAACCGAATCATTAACCTCGGATTTGATAACTATTTTACATGTGGAAGTGTTATTGATAGTCACATAATTATTACATAATATATCCCTTAATTTATATATGTTAGTTTCGATTATTATAATTTATAATAATTATTTCGTTTTCATGTTTTGGCAGGAATTTGAGCGTTAACGATGAAATGATATTAAGGCGACAACTTAAGGACTGACAATTGGTCGATTCTAGTGGTGGTACAAAGCAAAGAGACACATATCTAAACCTAACCCTAATAAACCTAGGTTCACCTAATTTATCCTAAGCCCAAACCTAAACATGTTAACCTAAAAACCCAAGACCAATATAATATGAGAACCCTATTTAGTTTCCCCATCTGAGAGAAAGGAGTTGATCTCTTATTCTCTCTTCTTCCACATCCCTTCTGCTTTCCACGTTCTTTCTCCCCTCTTCTCTTTTTCAGCCACCACACCACTCCACCCTGCCGGCAATCCTCGCTCGATAGGAGAGCCGGTAGCGATAATCCCGTCATCACCCTTCATCTCGTCGTCTCTCTCGTTCTCCCAGCCAACAACCACCTCCTCCTTCATCCCACTGAAACAAGGGGCGTGAAAACCCTGTTTCACGTCATCACACCACACAGCCACCACCACCATCGAGCACCACATTCTCCGCCATCACCCGAGCACCACCACAGCCACTCGCGCACACAACAGTCCCTGTTTCTCCTCCTTCACGAACCGCAGCCCCTGTGTCTCTCCTCTCTCGGCCTCCTTCCTGTTTACCTCTCTCTTTCTCACTGTTTCTATCTCTCTCACGACCACCGACCACTCGACCACGCCATCAGCCACCGCCATCGCGAAACAGAGCCTCACCACGACTCTGTTCCGCCTCGCCACAGGACCTTCCTCCCCTCTCTGGGCATCTCTTCGTCTCGACATCCTTCCTGCCTCCCTCTCTCCCCACCACCGTCACAAGCGGCGCGTCAGCAAGCGGCACACTTCGACGGGAGAAACAGAGCTCTGCCACTCCTATCTCTGTTTTTTTCTGTCTATTTTCGTATCTCATTGCTTCATCATTTACTCTCTCTTTTCAGGTTCAGAACTAGGAAGGAGCAGGAGAAGCTCGTGAGGAGCGAAGCAGACGCGGCGGAGCAGACGGATCGCGCTGGAGACGAAGTGCAGGGGAGCCGCGCGATTTCTGGCGGAAAGATTCAAATTCTGTTTTACGCTATTTGCACCCCCGAGTTCTCTCTGAGCCACCACAGAGCTTGTGTAGTCATTTTTCTCGAGATTCGCGTCCGTGCAGAGATGACTTCCACCTCCATTGACGTGTGACCACCGCTACCATGATCGGCTAAACCATTCACCAAGGCTACGATGAAACCATAGGGTTTCCTAAAGTTGTGTATTTAATTTATTGTTCTTTATGCTTGACGTTAAACACATTTGATTTATGATTTTCAATAATTTGCTTTCACCGATTATATCCTGATTAATTATCTAGACTAGTCAGTAGTTAGAAGTACCCTTTGTTGAATTCAAAGCCTGATTTAATCAATTAATCTGAATCTGTGATTGTGTGTGCCGTAAGAAGACACGCAATGCTAGGGGTTTAGATTAGTTAAAATAAACTGTGATTGTGTGTGCCGTAAGAAGACACGCAATGCTAGGGTTTATACCTTGCTGAAATCAATTGTGAACTTAGATTAATCTTTAGGTTAGTCATGTTAAATCTTGAAAACAATATTTTTGATTACACAAATCTCAAAGAACCTGTGGTGGATTCAATGCCTTGGTTTCCTTTCTCATATTCTTTAAAACTTTTTATTTTGTTTTTAGTTTAGATATTTTAATTGTTGTAACCCCAATTTAAATTAGTTTAAATAAACCTGAAATTTAATTGCAACCACAGTCCTTGTGGGATCGACCTGTACTTGCCCTTGTCTACCAGTTAGACACTGTGCACTTGCAGTTATTAAAATTAGGTTAAATTAACCTATTTATTTAGGTTAGTTAAATCTGCATCAAGTTTTGGCGCCGTTGCCGGGGACTGTAACGGTGTAATTGGAATTCAAGAGTTTTATTTTCACTAATTTGTAGTTTAGGTTAATAAAAAAAATTAGGTCAGATATAGATTGCTTTTGCTTTTAGGATAGGCTTGATTTTATTTTTTTATTATTTCTTTTAAGTCTTAGAAGTTTTGATACTTGTTTTTTTTTTTTTATTTTTGCAGGTATTAACAGGTAGGAAGCATATATTACAGGTTGCATAAAAAAAAAAAAAAAAAAAAAACAAAACAAAACAAAAAGCACAGGGTTTGAATTGTTTACAGGTTGCTATCGCGTGGACACTCTCAGAAGTTGGCGAGCCGTCAGGTGGACGGTGCTTCTGATCGACGTCAACTCGACTTCTACCCGGCGTCGCAAGTAACCCAAGAGAGGTTCACGCCGGAGGTAACTTCTTCCCACCGCATCTGCACGCGGTTTCTGAGTGGATTACTGTGTGTTTTGCTTGTTTTGTTTTTAGCTAGAATTGCATGCAAATTTGAATAGATTGAGGATATTTCTGATGCTGTAAAATTCGTGCTCTCTCCGCGGATAGGTTAACCACCATCTATTTTAGGGTTAGGGACCTAAGCCCTCACTATTAAAATTTGTAGCAAGATAAATTAGGACAAGACGCTCATAGGACCCCTCTTTTGAAACTTGAAAGTTTAAAGTAGTCAAGTGAAGGAACATATCCAATCTTGGAATAGTTCTGAAACCGGCATTACACTTTAAGCTGAAGGTAGAAAATGAGGTAGGAGCAATTAGATTTCAAGGATATTTTTTATGTTGGGAAACTCCGTGCCTCTCTCCCGCGGATAGGCTAATTAAAATGGATTTCAGCCCTTGATTAGTAACAAACATAGGTAATAAAAGGAGTGCTTGTAGGGATTACCAGACGTTACAGCCTCTACCTAGTAAATTAATTTCTCACGAGATTAATTTGCCTTCGTAAGAACCTCGACTTTTCGTGGGGCTATAACTATCAGCTGTGCAGTACCCGAAGGCAATTGATTGTATTGCTAGGTACTTATCTGGGGTCGTTTGCCATTCATCTTGCTTGCGCATCATATAGGTCCTGATTAGGTTTTCCCATTTTTATTTTTTTTAGAGTTAGGTTATCTTCATATAGAGGTTAGGCTTGCATTAAAAAAAAAAAAAAAAATGAACCTCAATAATTATCCATCTCGTAGGAATGCATTTAATGCCATGCGACAACCCTGATTATGCTCCATATTCAGATTATTACAACTCAGGTTTCCGCATATTATCCTGACTTCCTCTCCCCTTCTAATGAGGATAAAGACTTTAAGGATTACTTCTCCCCTTCTACCTCGAAGCTTGAAACAACTCTTATGACGATGAACTCAGAAATTAGATGCACTTATGAAATTTGACTCAACCCCTACCTCCCACTAATGTTTCATTTGAGGGTTGTGTTGGCATGTTCGAGTCCTAGTCATTCTACAGCTGATTGTGATTTGCAAATATGATTATCCTGAATATTTCGCTGAGCAAATCCATTCTTTTAATGCTAATTGGCGACCTGGTTATAATTCAAAGTTCAAACTATTACAGGCCCTGGTTTTGCCAATAATCAAAATATCTCTTGGGCTCATAACTCACACCAAGGGGGACATATTTTTCTCTCAAGTCTCCTCAATACCCTAATCATGTCATGCCCCACCATAACCAAGTTCCTCCATCCAACACATAAGTTTAGAGGAAACGATTAATCAGTATTTGCAGCGCTCAGCAAGTATAATTGATCAGAATTCTAAATACATATTTGAGTTGATAGCCACGACTCAAAGACTTGAGATAGTTGTGGATCATATTATTGAGGCAGTATCTGAAAAGGTGAGTTAGGAAGAGTTCCTAGTCACTCTGTTCAAAATTCAGAGGGTCGATTCATAACTGGTAACACATGGGAATCCAAGTCAGATGATGTTTTTGTGGTTAATGTGATTGAAACTACATTTGCTTCCTGACCCATTCCCTTCCCCACATTTCATAATGACCCACTCGACATATGTCTTCCTAGTGACTCGTGCATAAAATCAAACTGTGAACATTCTTTAGAGTCTCCCCTTGACTGTTTTCATGATACACATGACCATTTAGAGGCTTGTTTGACTCATTCTAGTTTAGACTTTGATGTTGATGATTCCATTAGGGAAGTCAATGATTTGCTTGACTCAGTCCCCATTGTGGATCCTAGTTATAAATGGAAGTCTAAAGTGGAGCTCTTCCACTCAGTGAGTCAAAACTAGTCCCATCAGTTGAGCCACCTGAGCTTGACCTTAAACAATTACCTGACACCCTCAGGTATGCGTTTTCAGGTACTGATGATACTTTGCCTGTTATTATTTCATCTATATTGAATTCAAAACAGGTTGTCCCAAAGAAGTCGGGAGATATATTTAATGAGAGACTACATGCCATAGGTAGTGCTAATTTAGGTTTGGGGGTGTTGTTGCGTCGTCTAACTCATCATCTTGGTGTAATCCATTTTGTTACGATGAACCTGTACCACCCGATATATTTATAGACATACCTCTTTCCATCCCTTTCATATTGACTGATGCTACCTATGTGGATCCATTGTTTGTAAGAGATGATTTCAATTTTCACCATCCTGATGTGGAAATTATCCAATCTTCTGATTTGGAACCAGACTTAGGATGTTCCATTTTAGGAGTAAGGGAGGATCCTTTGTTGCATATCACTACTTGCGACCTATTCATGTTTAAGATCCCTATTGACTTCCAAGGAATGCGAGCTTCTTTACCATTTCTATATGATTTTAGATGGTGTCCTTGCAGCTTTTGGGATGTGCTAGTATATCTTGTGTCGCATGTGGTTGCTATTTTTGAGTGGACTGATCCTCAACTTTTCAGGTTGTTGGTATACGATTCCTTCACCCTTTTGAGGTGAATGTTCCCTATGTTCTTCCTCGTCACTTCATGATATATCACTCATGAGGGAGAATATATGTCGGGCTGACGACGTTAAACCAAGCGCTCCTAGGAGGCAGCCTAGCTTTAGTGTGTCTTTGCGTTTAGTCTGGATTGATTTTCGAGTCTTTCTAGTTGTTTCACTCATACTCGTTAGCTCCATAACATTTTGACTTACTTACTAATTTTTTTTTTTTATTTTTTTTTTTCATTTGTGTCTGTATGTTTTATCAATTTCATGATGACCCATGTTCTTATGTTGTGAGCTCATTGGTGGAGATTTCTTCGAAATTGGTAAAACTTTCCCATGGTAATATCACTTTAACTCTCATCTTTTCTTTTTCCTGCATTTGTCATGATCATCATTTTATACATTGAGGACAATGTTTGGTTTAGGTTTGGGGGTGAGGTTTATGAGTTTTTCTGTTTTTCAAGAAATTTTGAACTAAAATTTATTTCACAATTTACTATTGTATTCTACTCAATCTCCATTGATACATAGTTAATTATGATTGTGTGAAAATTTTCACTTTGAAAATGCATTCAAATCTAAGTTTCTTTCCAATGAAGAGGATGTGCTTTCAAGTATGCCTAAATTTGAGGAATACATGCTTTCACTTGTCACTTTTATATATCAATGAAAACATATGGTTTGATATTATCTTTAAGTTAAATATATTTCATGAGATTTTTTTCAACTCGATTACTTTTTGCACTATAAGCCATATTAGCATGATTTGAAGTTGATGAGTGAGATATGAGCTAGAAAACCTTAGAATAATAGTGGAGACTTAACCCGTGAAAGTTTTGAGCCATTCTTTTCTTTCTGAGTGTTAGATAAATATACTCTAATTTTTCTTGAGTTCGCATTAAGTCGTTGATGATCTCATTATTCTCATTTTTTTATCAATTGCTTTGAGAATGACATTAAAATTAAATTATTGCACTAGAACTTTTTAGTTTATTTAGTTGAGATGTCATAATACCAACCTGAACTTAAGAAATGATGTAGGCAAGTTTTTCTTAAACCTTTTCTAGCCTTTTTACTTACCCACTCATTAGTTCCCTTTTGAAGCCACTACAAAAAAAAGGCCTTTAGGGACGTAGTCAAAATTGTCGCTATAGACAACATTTCGTCGCCATAAATATTGGGCGACAACATATTCGTCGCGCAAAGGTTGTCACCACAGCTCTGTCTCGCAAGCCTTTGCGCGACGAAAAATAATCTTCGTCGCTAAAGGTGTCTTTTGGCGCGACGAAACCACAGCTCCGTCTCGCAAGTCTTTGCGCGACGAAAATACTCTTCGTCGCTACAAATGTCTTTTTGCGCGACAACACACAGCTTTGTCTCGCAAGTCTTTGCGCGACGCAACTAAATCTTCGTCGCTACAAAATCATTTTTGCGCGACGACACTCTCGCAAATCTTTGCGCGACAAAAATAACTCTTCGTCACTATGAAATCCTTTTGCGCGACAACACTACAGCTTTGTCTCGCAAGTCTTTGCGCGACGCAACTAAATCTTCGTCGCTACAAAATCATTTTTGCGCGACGACACTCTCGCAAATCTTTGCGCGACGAAAATAACTCTTCGTCACTATGAAATCCTTTTGCGCGACGACGCCAAAGATCGTTGCATAAGGGTGCGTCGCGTAATACTGTTTTGCGCGACGCTAATTTCGTCGCAAGAAATAGAATTGTTCTTCGTGCAAAATATACTTACGCGACGATCCCTTTCGTCGCATTAAACGTTGTCGGCATAACTCAATCGTAACGATCCCTTTCGTCGCGTTAGACTTTGTCGGCTTAACTCAATGGTGATGAACCTTTCATCGCACAAGATATTCTTTACGCGACAACAATATTCATCACTCTAATGTTGTCACACAGGTTACATCGATCCAAACACGCTTGATCTATTCTTATGCGACGAAAATTTTTGTCGCTTAAAGTTCTGTTTAATAATTTTGAAATATTTTAATTCAAATATATATTTTAATTAAATTTGAAATATTTATTAATTGAATCGTCTCACGCATAGAAAGGTTTGGCTAATTTATTTAAATACTATTAACTTTACAAATTAATAATGTAAAATCATAATGTACCCATTACAAATTAAAAAATTTAAACTGTACTGTATAGTTACAAATTAAAAAAACACATCAGTACATTTTTTAGGGATGTGGTGGCTGATGATGGTTTGTCGACAGTAGCGGGAGGCTCGACAAATTAATCCCTGACTGCTGGAGAGCCCCTAATAAAATATTCCACCTAGTTTCTCTTGTGCTTGTCGTTCCCCTCCCGGGCCTCCCGGACCTCTCGAGCCTCCCTCTCCGCCTCCCTTTCCGCCTCCCTCTCCGCCTCACGCGCTTTGGCAGCATTTAACTCATTCTGTAATTCCTCCACTTTCGACTGTAATGATGAAACGATTCCGACTGAGCGTTGCGAAGCTGAAGATGAGGTGTTGACCTCACGAACTTTGGCTTTTCCCATCCCCCGAACAATCTTTCCGGGTCTTGGACCTAGCGATTCCAATGTCTCCGTCAAAATATGTAATCCTGCATCAGGATTGTCCATTGTGAGTTGTTCAAGCGGAGTTCCCGGATGATGCTGCGAGGCCACTTGCTCCATGTAGGCATCCCGCCTCTCCACCATCGTTTCCTTGATTAAAAAAATTATTAAAAATTAATAACTTTTAAAACAACAGAAGTGACAACATGCAAAAAATGCAAAGAATAAAACATACATGCAACTTCACGGCCACCTCATTGCCAGATAGTGCATAAACATCCTTGAACATGTCGATTTCTGGGAATTTTGAACCTTCCTACAAAACATTGTTAAAATAATAAACCAATTAATATAAACATTTAATTGAATGTATTGACTAAAAGTAAAATAATGAAATGAAACATGAGTTCACTTACTAGACGTCGTTCCTCCACCCTGTAAGAGAAGGGCAATGAACCAGAGTGATGTAAAAAAAAATTTTGACGTCGGTTCGCCTTGTTCGCCTTAGATCTTTTCTGTATAATTATTCAAAATATATATTAAACATATGCATTATTAAATATATAAAAATAAATATGTTTTGACTAATTAAATAAAACGTTAATGCTTACCAGAAATGTGGGAGTTTGAAAATGATCGCACAACCACACCCACTCATCAGGCCTATGCTCCAATTCGATTTGGGGTTGTGCCTTAGCACTATCCACATCAGAAAATGTTTGGAAGTATCGATGGAAATCATGCTTCCAATTCCTATATCGATCCACGCACGTACCGATGATATATTCATGAATGTTTGGATCATTCATGTCAAACTCAAAGTTAACCTGAAATTTTAAATAATATTTATTAGAGAATATTAAGGCTCAAAAAGATAAGTTATACCAAATCATGTAAAAATACAAGCATAAACATGCAAAACCTTCAAAACTTTCTGCATTATAAAGATTTTAATTATTAAAGGTTGAAATGAATGGCTAAAACTTACTGTGAGCGCGTCCAACACCTCAGCTTGCGTCTCGGGCTTGACCTCACTCCAAGATGAGGATGTCATCGGGCAATGGTTGCGAATGATTGCACCGATGTCATGCACCAACAAGCTATTAATCTTCGCCGATTGCGAGCGACGATGACTAGGATCCCACACTACGGGAATGCGCGTGTTAGTGGTTCGTGTGATCCTTTGGGATTTTAGTTGTCTACAGGGCCCCCTCGTTTTCTTTGCTGTTGTAAAAAAAAAAATTTCAATTTGCCGAATATGATGAGGAAAACTTAAGTTTATTACCTCTAGGGAGCTCTCCATCTCCTTGGGGGGAGGGGTTTACATCCCCGGGCATGGTTACAGTCTCGAGTGCAATCTCAAGAGACGTTGATCGATGGTTTGTTCTTCTGACGCTTCGTCGAGTGAGAACTTGAGGAACTAATCCAGACGATGAAGATTGATCAACTATCGGAACATTTGATCCATGTGCTGGTGGAGTATTGATAGAAGCAGCCCTTGTAGCGGAAGCATTAATGGTGGAATGAGCTACATTGGGCGGAAGAGCGGCGACCGAACTACTATCAGCAACAATTACGGATCTACGTTTTCTTGTTATCAAAGAAGCCATCTGAACCAAAATAATAAAAACACAACACAACAATTACAAAGTAACATGAAAACAAAATAAATAGATGCAATCAGTGGAAGATCGTATAAGACAATACATTAACTATACAATGTATAATGAAGGAGAAAACTTGAATTTCATAAGATTCGGGAAGAAAACAGGATAAATAGGGAAGAAGAACAAAAAAACTTTAGACTGAAATATGAATTTAGGCTCTATGTTTAAAAGGCCTCTATTTTCCTTTAAGAGGACTATTACTAACAGCTAAAACCAAGTACAGTGAGCTCTTTTCACATCAGATGAAAAGCTACTGAAGAAACAGAATTCTCAGCTATTTCTAATGGCAAATTGCATGGACATGCTATCAGAACGGATCTGCTATTCAATCCTTCCAGCAATTTGTAGTTGATTTTTGCATATCAAGACAAAATTACTCAAGAAAAATGAACTCACTAATTAGGGTGTGTTGGTTGCATGGAATCCTAATGTCAACGGCTAATGTTGCGTGGGAATCACAATCTTTGGCCCTTGAGCACAAGATCCACGAGTAATCGACAATAATAAAAACCTGCATCTTTATTGTAATGGCTAATTACATTGGTTCTTCTAAATTTAATGATGCTACAGGCTCATCAAACCAAATATCAAGGCTGGCCTTAACAAGAAGGTGAATACTAAATGAAATTACCATGTATCATGTTATATAGTATGATAAAATGTAATAATCGTATCCCATAACATCCCATCACAGTCCTTGAAATACTATAGTTACTGCAACCATAAAATTGTATGTGTAGCTTATGCATAAGCACGAAACATTACAGTACCTTCCATTTTTAGCCGTTAACTTATAGACTACATTTGATGGGCCTAATAGATTCAGAAATCGTCTCAATAAATCACATACTCATGAAAACTCGGCGTTTAAATAGAGTAGAAGTCAAATCTCATGAGTGTACATATCCTGGCTCTAATCAGTTTATCTTTGCTAGTTGCTACATTGCCCATTCTTCGACTAAAAACATGAAATAGCATGAACAAGACTTCAATACATTTATGTAAGATAAGCGAAAACTTCAATATTTCATAAGAAACTGAATGCACTTATTAATTTTTTTCCAGTTCATAAAAAAAATCTCAACCAAGTATTCTCCTAAGAAAAACACCTTAAACCTGTCTACGGTTTGAAAGAAGTTTAGTGGATACATGTCTCTGGGAGACAGCAGTGATGCTGCTATGTTTAAAAATCAGAGCCTAAATTCAAGTTTTTTTTATAACAGGGAGACAGCAGTGATGCTGCTATGTTTAAAAATCAGAGAGGATGTTCGGCTGAGGCTGACAGTCCTGGAAATGGTAGTCGAGGACAGTCCGCACACTAGAGACTTCTTCCACAGATGGAACATCGACATCCAGTACAAGCTGAAGGTCAGCACTTGGCATCAATGGCACAGGCCGGAACCAGGGTGGATTACTATCAATTCATATGGTTCTCTTAAAGACAGGAGAGGAGGTTACGGTGCTCTAATTAGGGATCAACAGGGGAAGGTATTAGCAGCAGGTGCAGGGACTCATTCAGGCAAAGTCTGAAACATGCTGACATGCTAATATATGGAATAAGAACCTCTGTTGTCACCATCTATTTCAAATAGCTAGCAAAGCAAAGTCTGAAATTAACCACAATCTTATGCAGATGTCATCCATTTTTTAAAACCACAATCTTTGGTATATTCCCCTTCCTTGTGATACCAAAATGCCTTGCACAGTAAGGAATCTCATGCATTTAAATCCATTGAGGCAAATGATAAACTACCCTAGTGAAATTGCATATAAATTATTTACCTTATAAACTGGACCGAATCCACCTTCACCTATTTTATTCAAAGAATCAAAATCTCCAGTTGCAGCTTTAATCTGTCTCAGAGTGAAGTAACCAGTTTGTGATTCTAGGCCCCTTCGAAGTTCTGCAAAAAGAATAAAATACGTAAAATAGATCACAAAGTAAGTAAAGTTGAATGTATATAAAGACTGTCATACTAACAGAGCATTCCTAACAGAGCATTGTTAACAGAGCATTCTTAACCAGTTTGTGTGTTTCTGATGATCTATTGTGTGTTTCTGCAGGTGATCCTATTTCAGTTCCAAAAATCTGACAAGGACTGATAAGAAGATATCCAAAGACTTGCAGTTGCAGTAATTCAGAATCAGAAGAAACACAGAAATACAATGGATCGTATTAGCAATGTTGTAATAGGAACAAGTTGAGAGGAAAGTTACAATAGGCTATTCGAGTGGCCTTACACTCCCAAGAGCAAATGCTCTGATGTACATTTCTATTACAATCAATGAATGCCCTATTCTCCTCATGTCTTCATATTTATAGACTGTCTGAACCACTAATCTGTTAATACTAACAGAGCATTCTTAACAGACTAACAGAACACATTACAACATACAACCCTTTCCCTTTTCATTCTACTGACAGCTAGACTCAAACCACTACTTGTAACCAGCAGCAATAAAAACATGTTCCTACTAAAAGCTTCCAAAATAACAAACCTTGGCTACTTGTAAAACAGGTTCCTACTTGTAACCACCAGCAATAAAAACAGGTTCCTACTAAAAGCTTCCAAAACAGGTTCCTACTTGTAACCACCAGCAATAAAAACAGGTTCCTACTAAAAGCTTCCAAAAGCTAGACTCATGTCCAATGATTAACAATTTTAAAGTTTCCAAAATAAAAACAAAAATCAAGCAGTAAACAGGTTCTTGGCTAAACAATAAAAATCAACTTAGTAGCGCTTATGAATAAAATGACTCAAGCACACTTCTTGCTGATAAAAAAAAAAAATCCAATTTCAAAACTAGAGGTCTTCTATGACGAACCAAAAAAAGTAACTCAATATAAAGAGTCAAGCCACAATCAATTCCAATTTCAAAGATATAGATTCAGCAATCATCACTGTATCGCAGAAGTAATAAATCCTGGAGAATATCCAAGCAAAGAATGTAGAATATCTTCTACTATGATGTGTCACATGCACGTGAGGCTCTAATATCCGGAACACATGATTATAATGTGAGATGAAAAGCAGAAAGTAGAACCATGATCGTAACATTTTGGACTGGACTGGAATGAGAAGTACTCTATTGGTTTTGATGGTGATGATGGAAGGGATGTAGCAGATTCCACCGGTTTACTTGCAGCAGGGGGAGGAGTTGAATGTGAAACTACAGGTGTATAAGATTGTGTGGCATCAATATTTCATCTCAGGTTCATTTCGAAGTTTCCAGCCTGTTCAATTGCTATAAAAATTTCGAACTCAATGTATTAACGTAAAACATAACAACATCGGTAAGTATGTCTAAGTCCCTCCCAATGCCATTTTTTTTCAATATATTGATCTACAAGTGTTCTATATGCTTGTACATGTTAACATTATTTGTTTTTCAAGTACAATAAGAAACTCTCCTAGGGTGGCTGCCTAAGTGTGCAAGACACAACCTAGTGCAACCACCACCACTCCATGGGCTAGGTGCATTTCCAGCGCATCCCCCTTATCCCCTTCATCAGGATTGGAGGTGTCACCTAATCAATCATGAATCTATGACGGAGCTGTGGTGACAGCCTTTATGCGACGAAGCGTTCCACTTCGTCGCGTACGATATCTTTAGGCGATGACAAAGCTTGTCGCTCTAGGGCGCTGTTCAAAGTGGCAAAGTTTAGGCGACGACGGCTTTTGGTGCGTCGCGTAAGCTATGTTCAAAGTGGCAAAGTTTAGGCGACGAAGGATTTTGGTGCGTCGCGTAAGGTATATTTAGGCGACGCCGCTTTTCCATTCGTCGCGTAAGATATCTTCAATATTTTTGTTGTGAATACTTTAGGCGATGACCGAGTTTGTCGCCCTAGGGTGTTGTTCAAAGTGGCAACGTTTAGGTGACGAAGGCTTTTGGTGCGTCGCGTAAGGTATATTTAGGCGACGCCGCTTTCCCATTCGTCGCGTAAGATATCTTCAATATTTTTGTTGTGAATGCTTTAGGCGATGACCGAGTTTGTCGCCCTAGGGTGTTGTTCAAAGTGGCAACGTTTAGGTGACGAAGGCTTTTGGTGCGTCGCGTAAGGTATATTTAGGCGACGCCGCTTTCCCATTCGTCGCGTAAGATATCTTCAATATTTTTGTTGTGAATGCTTTAGGCGATGACCGAGTTTGTCGCCCTAGGGTGTTGTTCAAAGTGGCAACGTTTAGGTGACGAAGGCTTTTGGTGCGTCGCGTAAGTATATTTAGGCGACGCCGCTTTCCCATTCGTCGCGTAAGATATCTTCAATATTTTTGTTGTGAATGCTTTAGGCGATGACCGAGTTTGTCGCCCTAGGGTGTTGTTCAAAGTGGCAACGTTTAGGTGACGAAGGCTTTTGGTGCGTCACGTAAGGTATATTTAGGCGACGATGCTTTCCCATTCGTCGCGTAAGATATCTTCAATATTTTTGTTGTGAATACTTTAGGCGATGACCGAGTTTGTCGCCCTAGGGTGTTGTTCAAAGTGGCAAAGTTAAGGTGACGAAGGCTTTTGGTGCGTCGCGTAAGGTATATTTAGGCGACGCCGCTTTCCAATTCGTCGCGTAAGATATCTTCAATATTTTTGTTGTGAATACTTTAGGCGATGACCGAGTTTGTCGCCCTAGGGTGTTGTTAAAAGTGGCAACGTTTAGGCGACGAAGGATTTTGGTGCGTCGCGTAGGCTATATTTAGGCGACGCCGCTTTTCCATTCGTCGCGTAAGATATCTTCAATATTTTTGTTGTGAATACTTCAGGCGATGACCGAGTTTGTCGCCCTAGGGTGTTGTTCAAAGTGGCAAAGTTTAGGTGACGAAGGCTTTTGGTGCGTCGCGTAAGGTATATTTAGGCGACGCCGCTTTCCCATTCGTCGCGTAAGATATCTTCAATATTTTGTTGTGAATATTTTAGGCGATGACCGAGTTTGTCGCCCTAAGGTGTTGTTCAAAGTGGCAACGTTTAGGTGACGAAGGTTTTTGTGTGCGTCGCGTAAGATATCTTCAATATTTTTGGTATGAATACTTTAGGCGATGACCACGTTTGTCGCCCTAGGGTGTTGTTAAAAGTGGCAAAGTTTAGGCGACGAAGGCTTTTAGTGCGTCGCGTAAGATATTACGTATTTTTGTTGTGAATACGTTAGGCGACGAAGCGGAACGCTTCGTCGCGTAAGCTATCTTTAGGTGATGACAAAGTTTGTCGCCCTAGGTTGTTGTTCAAAGTGGCAACATTTAGGCGACGATGGCTTTAGGTGCATCGCGTAAGCTATATTTAGGCGACGAAATAGTGTGTCGCCATAGGATATTAAAGTTGGTCGTTTAAAGTGGTCGACACGTAGCCCTAGGTATTTTAGGGTGACGAAATATTTGGTTTTTAAGCGACGAAGGCTTTACTTGCGTCGCGACAGATGTTATGACGCGACGAAACCGCTCGTCGCGTTAAGTAGTTAGCTATTTTTTGTACTTGCGGTGGACAATATTAAATATGTCGTCGCGCCATGATAAGTTTGAGCGACAAAACTTCCCTCGTCGCGTTATGAGTTGTCGCAAAAGGGGATTTTCTAGTAGTGGCTCTTTGAGCCGTTGATAGCCTTTTATTTGTTAACCCTTATCAATACCCAATTTATCTAAGAATGTATATGGATGAATGTTAGTTGGAAATGGGCAATTAGAAAGAACAGAGTCAAATATACCATGAGTCATCAGTGTTGAAACATTCTATTGAGCAGAAGAGGAAAAGCATGTAGTTTAAAAAAAAAAAAAAAAAAAAAAAAAAAAGCGATGTCAATGAAAAAAAAAATGAAGAAAGTAATTGATGGTTAGAACATTGATTTACTCTTCATAGCTCTTGTGTTAGTTTAATGGTGTATACATTCTTAGAGATGTTTCATATACCTTTTTCCATTCTTTGTTCGCCATTACCTAACCCCATTATAACCTATTAAAGTCCTAGTTGATCTTAAGAGATGGTTAGTTTCGTAGATGTGGAGATTAAATAAATAAGAACTATGGTGTATGATTTAACATTCTCAAAAGTAATGATATCCTGTCCATGAGATCATACTCATTCCATTCTTGAAAAGTCCGTTCTTCATATTACTATATGTGAGATGATTGTTTTCCATTATTTACTCTTTCCCTCACATATAAACTGAGTGAAATAACAAATCTCTGAGTGTTTTATTGTGAGTGACATGAAAGGTTTGAAGTCAAAACAAACTTTCTAAAGGAGATTTAGTAATTGTTTTACTCTGAAATAAAAAGTTATGTTAATAAGGCCATGCACACACACACTTCGAGTTGGGAATAATTGATGAAATTTTATTTAACCTTGGGTATTATTAAATTGTTGTGAGACTCTTTGATATATCATTGTGAGACTGTTAGCTATTTCAAAATTTTTTGGCAATTAAATTCTTACTCTGAGGATAATAGATCGAGTTACATGTTTTGAAAATTTATTAAGTCATAATGTTTGTGGGTAACATTTCTGGAAACCCTCACGAGACTATAACTCGTCCACTAGAGGTAATCTAGGGGTTTAAAGCCTTGTTGCACGTTTAAGGTAAGTGCAACCGATGATTCCTGCGAAAGTGAGTTAGATTTTATTTATTGTTTTGCTCGAGGACTAGCAAAATATAGGTTTGGGGGTATTTGATATTCACATAATTATTACATAATATATCCCTTAATTTATATATGTTAGTGTTTCGATTATTATAATTTATAATAATTATTTCGTTTTCATGTTTTGGCAGGAATTTGAGCGTTAACGATGAAATGATATTAAGGCGACAACTAAGGACTGACAATTGGTCGATTCTAGTGGTGGTACAAAAGCAAAGAAACACATATCTAAACCTAACCCTAAAAACCTAGGTCTACCTAATTTAACCTAAGCCAAACCTAAAACATGTTAACCTAAAACCAAGCCCAAATAATATGAAACCCTATTTAGCTTCCCCCATCTGAGAGAAAGGAGTTATCTCTTATTTTCTCTTCTTCCCATCCCTTTGCTTTTCCACGTTCTTTCTCCCCCTTCTCTTTTCAGCCACCACACCACTCCAACCTGCCGGCAATCCTCGCTCAATAGGAGAGCCGGTAGCGATAATCCCATCATCACCCATCATCTCGTCGTCTCTCTCGTTCTCCCAGCCAACAACCACCTTCTCCTTCATCCCACTGAAACAAAGGGCGTGAAAACCTTGTTTCACGTCATCACGCACACAGCCACCACCACCATCGAGCACACATTCACATCACCATCACCCGAGCACCACCACAGCACCTCGCGCACACAACAGTCCCTGTTTCCCCTCCTTCACGAACCGCAGCCCCTGTGTCTCTCCTCTCTCGGCCTCCTTCCTGTTTACCTCTCTCTTTTCACTGTTTCTATCTCTCTCACGACCACCGACCACTCGACCACGCCATCAGCCGCCGCCATCGCGAAACAGAGCCTCACCACGACTCTGTTCCGCCTCGCCACAGGACCTTCCTCCCCTCTCTGGGCATCTTTCGTCTCGACATCCTTCCTGCCTCCCTCTCTCCCGACCACCGTCACAAGCGGCTCGTCAGCCAGCGGCACACTTCTACAGGAGAAACAGGGCTCCGCCACTCCTATCTTTGTTTGTTTTTCTGTCTATTTCGTATCTCATTGCTTCCTCATTTACTCTCTCTCTTTTTTCAGGTTCAGAACTAGGAAGGAGCAGGAGGAAGCTCGCGAGGAGCGAAGCAGACGCGGCGGAGCAGACGGGTCGCGCTGGAGACGAAGGTGCAGGGGAGCCGCGCGATATCTGGCGGGAAAGATTCAAAATTCTGTTTTATGCTATTTGCACCCCGGGTTCTTTTTGAGCCACCACAGAGCTTGTGTAGTCATTTTTCTCGGGATTTGCGTCCGTGCAGAGATGACTTCCACCTCCATTGACGTTGTGACCACCGCTACCATGATCAGCTAAACCATTCGCCAAGGCTACGATGAAACCATAGGTTTTCCTAGAGTTTGTGTATTTAAATTTATTGTTTTCTTTATGCTTGAACGTTAAACACATTTGATTTATGATTTTCAATAATTTGCTTTCACCGATTATATCCTGATTAATTATCTAGACTAGTCGATAGTTAGAAATACCCTTTGTTGAAATTCAAAGCCTGATTTAATCGATTAATCTGAATCTGTGATTGTGTGTGCCGTAAGAAGACACGCAATGCTAGGGGTTTAAGATTAGTTAAAATAAACTTGTGATTGTGTAAGAAGACACTCAATGCTAGGGGTTTATACCTATGCTGAAATCAATTATGAACTTAGATTAATTTTTAGGTTAATCATGTTAAATCTTGAAAACAATATTTTTGATTACACAAATCTCAAAGTGAAGGCGGAGGCCTACTCCAGCCCTACTCTCAGCGAAGGCGAAGATCGACCGCCTCCCTCTCTCAACGAGGCGGAGGCTGAGCCGCCTCCCTCTC
Organism: Berberis thunbergii; assembly: GCA_003290165.1. Taxonomy (NCBI): domain Eukaryota; kingdom Viridiplantae; phylum Streptophyta; class Magnoliopsida; order Ranunculales; family Berberidaceae; genus Berberis; species Berberis thunbergii. The sequence continues at coordinate 212,113 of QNQO01001591.1, forward strand.
TCAACGAAGGTGGAAGATCGACCGCTCCTCTCTCTCAGCGAAGGCAGCTAGAGGCCTATTCCCAGCTCTACTCTCAGCGAAGGCGGAGGCCGAGCCTCCTCCCTCTCCCATCCCTTTCCCCTCCTTTCCTTAGATAAGATTGATCTTGTAATTTGTTGTATGTTTTTTTTTTGTAATTTTTTGATATAATTTTGTTGTATGCTATAAATTTTTTTTCTTTATGTATGGTTCCAATATATATTTTTTTTTACTGGTAGAAGCATTTTTTTTGCTCTTAGGACCGAGATCGGCCCGTAAATCAGTTAATCGCGACTTCGGTTACCCGGTCATACTCAGTGGTGAATTTCACTTCTCATAAACACGAGCCCAAATTTCTCGGGCCGATTTTCGGTTTTAGCTTTTGGGCGACTGCCCGTATTTGCCCAGGCCTAATCAAACGAAACATGCCAAATCCTCAGCTATCGCCACGTTACTAGTACCACCTTTGCGCTCCCAATTAACCTGATAAGTCTTTGGGTTACACTCATTAAAAACGCACCCAAATTTGTAAAACAATACAAAATTCGGGTTAGTATATTAATACTGATGTGACAAAACTTACAAATTATGTCACAACTAGACAATTAAATATTCATTAAAAATATGCATTTCACCTTAAGGAAGACAGGTAGTTCTCATTCGAGAATCGAAAGAGCTGTTAGTTTCTACTTCAAGGCTAACCTAATACATGCTAAAATAATCCATGCACATTTTCATATTATGATCAATTCAAGGTTTTCTTTATTCTTAGCTTATTTTCTACAATCGCACTCTTCTCATGTGCCGAACACACTTCATCCAAGTGTGTCTCCCTTGCCATTGAAGCCACTCGGAGCGTACATGACCCAAGTGGGGTGCCACATCGAGTGTCATGCATCTCACCCGATGTTCGATACCTGGCAAGAATTTCTTAAATACTACACGTACTATCGAACTCACATGGAACGGCGTACCGATATGCAAGCAAGTTTGCATACCCAAAATTTATATTACACGTTACAAGCAAGTCTGTATATCAAAAATAATTCATTTTTTTCACTTTTTTTTTTTTTAGTTGTGTAAAAACTAAATGTCAATTAAGTGATCACAATGTAGTTTAACTATCACTTCAAGTAATAATAACTAATATCTAGCAAACAATAAGAAATGAAATTTCAGTTTGTCTAAAATAAAATACATGACCGAAATAAATAACAACAAAGTATTAGTCCATCTCATACTGGTTGGGGAAATTAACAACTAAATATTGTATCACACATAAATTTATTTCTCTACAACTCACTTCTATCAAGAAGAATACTTTCTAACATGGGGTACAATTCTCTCCTTCATTCACTTAACGAAAGCTAAGATAAGTAAATAAACAATGGTTATTGTTATAGGAATAGGTTTTGTTATTATTATATGCTATAAGCCATGACACTTTTGGAAGAAAAAGAATTATAAAGGACAATGGTTTTGATTTAGTTATAGTAAGAACTAAATGGGCAAAAGTTAGATGCCATATGGATCCAACTGCAAGGCCCCCAGCTAAGAGGGTGGCACAACTTGGGCTTTAGCTAAACAATAGCAAGTATCCAGTTGCATTGGGACTAGGGGTGGGCAAAAATTGATTTAAATTTAGTTAATCGATTGAACCGATTTTCAAATTAGTTTGGTAACCAAACCGAAATATGAGTAAAAAGAAAATAATTTAAATCGAACCGATTAATAAAACGGTTTTAAATTTGTTTACGGTTTGAACCGACTGATTTATAACTGAACTGACTGATTAATTAGATATATATAATAATTAAATAATAGGTAGGTGTCAATACCTTATTAGTACAATAAATGCACTGCAATACACCCTGTTGCATTGATCGCCCACATTTTCTCAAAGTTTTCAATTTTGGGCTAAAATTGGGTCTGTAAATAAATTGGGCATGTTTTACATGAAAGTCTCTCAAGTGCTTGAACCCAAAATTTTTGGCCCAACCAAACCGATCCGAAATTCGGTTCAATCGAATTCATCGGTTTACAAATACAAATTTTGATTTATGTTTGGGTTTTGGGCAAACCAAATGAAATCGGTTCGAAATCGATTTGGAGCTCAAAACCGAACCGAACCGACATTGCCCACTCCTATTGGGACTTTGCAAAGTTACAATAAACCAATTAAATGGCTGAACAAACATAAAAATACTTATGCCACAGAGTGAACAATCAAGTTCACAAATAAATGGTGAATATGGTTCAAAGTGTGTATCACAATGCATACCTGACCTGGTTGAAATTGCCCCTTTTTTTATATCACATGAACCCAACAAAAATTCCATCAAAGGAGTTGGTAAGACAAAAAAAAAAAAAAAAAAAAAGTAGATCATGGACTATTTGATGGTTCATATTAAAAAAAAAATTGTTGGTAAATTGGTTGAGTGTGGGTTCTGGAGACACTGAGTTACTTAACAGCGGTACTATGCTTATAGGAAGTTATTCATAAAATTATAATTGCACCATAGTAATGTCACATCAATCAGACGTAAGAACGTTTATGAGTTTCTTTGACGGAATCAAATTTACAACGAACTTTTTGAAAAAAAAAAAAAAAAAACACACTTGACAAGCAAGATTCATTACATCAAATTTCATGTCATATTAACATGAGATTCAACAATTACAAACAACTAATAGAAACATTGAAGAACGGTAGAGTTTTATTCACTGTTTTTGTGAAAATTTCAAAGTTGGAGCAAAAATTCTTCCTCTATCGCCTTTTTTTTTTTTTTTTTTTCTACGTAGGTTTTTTTTTCTTCTTCTGTGTGTACCAAAGAGAGAAGGAGAGTAGGTTTCCTTTAAATGAGTTTTAATTAGGGTTTCACTAGCTTTAGCTAAACACAACCACCACTCATCTTTTACCCACCACCGACCTAAACCTAGGTCTCAAATTCATATCATAAATTAGAATGGCATTTTCCCAAGAACAATCGGTACCTCCCACTGATTTCAAATCATAAGACGATAAGGGTTGTGACATGTTGAACCAAAATAGTCCATACTGCGAAACTGATGATCGTATTGCAGGCTATATTGTCTATTCAAAACAAGTTAAAACACTATAAACATCAGGGTTTACTAATCAACACACTACACAAAATTGTCATTTTTGTAACAACCCCAAAAACAATATCACTTTGAAGTGTAACAATTCACTTAACAATTTTACACATTTTCACAAACAAAATGATACAATAATTGTATCACCATGAGAGTATGGTTATAAAAGTGATACTATTCATGGTGATTCAACTTATTGTATCATTTTTTTGTGTTACTGTTTTCATTTTTAGACTAAATTTAGTTTTGACTTAAAATTGTTTAGTGGATTGTAACATCTCAAAGTGATATTATTTTAGAGTTGTTACAAAAATGTCAATTTGGTCTAGTGACAGAACCTATATGTAATCGATCTTCTTTTGACTGTTGTAACATACTATGATTACCTTAAAATGCTAAATGGACAGTGCACGAAGTCAAAATGTGTATTAATCAGTATGAGGTTGGGTCTGTCACGAAGCCTCCTAAGACTTTGAAACCCACATGCTTCGCATGAATCCTAAAGTCAAAAGAAATAGTTCGATTTCTCAGAGGCTGATGACCAAGTTGGATGAAGTAGTATTTAGATGGCCCATGGAATTTGTTTATTCTGTTGTTTTCCATTCAGAATCAATGTTCAAATGCAAAATTCAAACCAACATTAATCTTTTCTCGATAAAGCATTCTCATCATAGTGTCATCACAAAAATAATTCTTGGATTGTCAAATAATTAAGATACACATATACCTCATAAAAGAAAATTTTCAAAGAAAGTCGCACTATCAGACATAAGCATTTCCCAGTGGCTTCTTTTGAAACTATATGTAATGATCTACTTAAATATGTCACTATCTCATGTATCCAAATTAAATCAAACTTCATCTACTATAAATTAGCCCCTACAAACAATTCTTTCACTCCATCGTATGGTGAAGAAATAGGAATCAAAAATAATTTTAAGATGTCAATGAAGAGCTTTGAAAATGTTTTTGTTTCTCCAGTATCGGCAACTAGGATGTTCAAAGCAGGGATCATAGACTCACATAACCTTGTCCCTAAGCTCATCCCCACAATTATAACTGGAATCAAAATCGTCCCAGGTGCTGGAGGAATGCCAGACGTCAAGCGGACTGAGTTTAGCACTTGTAAGACCAACCCTACTTATTTGTTTCATTTGTTGATTTTTTTTTTTATTATATGCTAAACTCAAATATTAGCAGAATTTTAGAAGATTCCATACATATTTCTCATGTGGTTATTGTTTCGTTCGTTCTAGTAATACCCTTCAGCTCCACTATAGACCGCATAGATGTTCTTGATGAAGAAAATTTTGTGTTCAAATACTGGCTGCTAGAAGGTGGACGTAAGGGAACATTGTACAGTGATGCCGACTATGAAATTAAGTTTGAACCAACTAAGGACGGAGGATGTGTGTGCAAGATGACTGGAAACTACCATGTATATGACAATGTTGTAATCACAGAGGAGGAAATGAAACTGGGAAAGGACGGGTTGATGGGCATGTACAAGGCCGTGGAAGCTTACCTCTTGGCAAATCCAGATGCTTACGCTTAGCTAATTTGAGAATCAACTTCGTTTAAGAGTATAAAGTCTGTAAAATGCAAGGAAAATAAAAGTTTTATTGACATGATTAATAAGATGTTATGACATATTTGTATGGTGTCACTAGGATCAGAAATTCAAATATATATATATATATATATTATCTAGGATAAATGTTTGCTTCTTTTGCTTGATTGTCAATGAAAAGTCTATACTTTCTTATCACTTGTCTGTAGTTTCTTATCCTTCTACACTACAATTTAGATGATTCGACCAATTTGTCATTTGTCAATCTAGATAAACAATTTTTTTTTACTAAAAGCTGCAATAGATTCTTGGGTGACCTGAAGATATAGTAGTCATAAGGGAACAATTTATGTTATTGACTCCTATTAGTCATCCTTTAAGTAGATTGGGTAACTTAGAGTAAAATATCAGATTGCCTAGCAATTACTCACGAGTGACGACCTATAGAATGTTAGTCATGGACCAAACCTGTGACTTTGATTTCTGGAAGAGCAAGTTGGATTTATTTTGGTATATTATTGTCATGGATTATCTTTCTTTTTTTTGGCTAAATAAATAACAATTCTTAATCAAAAGATTGTACTAATAGTTAAAGATTAATTTGTCCATAAACTATAATAGAAATCTCTGTTTATTATTCATCAAAAGAGGCCAGTATACAGGTAGAGCAATAAGATCACTCTCTTATGGGAATCCTTAAAGTCTACTCGAGGAAAGTAGGCTTGGGATGTTGTTTGATTAGCACTGTAATGACTCCTGACACGCGTTATTATAATAATTCAATATTTAATAATAATAATTTATTATTAATTTTTAAATAAAATAATTATATAATTTTAAGGGTCTATATTTAATTTATAAATAAATAAGAGGTTTTACATAATAATCTTAGGAACTTAATTATAATTAATTAATATTTGAAATAGACTGATTTTGATTGTAAAAGTATGAAAGTGGTGAGCAAAATGGAAAATCCAAAAATTAAATGTAAGAACCATTTTGTAACTTATAGAAAGTGGTGAGCTTAAGAATAATTCATGAATGTTTAAAGGGGATGGTTTTGACTGTAAATAATTTAAATTTGAGAAAGTAAAATAGCATGTACAAAATAGTTCATCAAATGAAAAATAACAAAAAAAAATTCATCTTACGTTACTCATGCACCAATAATGCCAAATTTATGTATATATAATTTTTATCATAACAATATTAAATATCATATAAAATTTGTGAAAACTCACAATGGAATTAAGTTTGTCAAGTGTAATGGGAGATGGAAGAAGCCCTTCTATAGATGTCTTGCATATTTTCGCAAGAGTTGAAATATCATTCGTACGAAACACAATTATGAGTAATGTTCTCCAACTAGATAACTTTTAGTGCAAAATTAACTCAAACTATCATTTCCTTTTATTTTTTACAAGAATAATTGTCCTATAATCAATTTAAAATGTAAAAATACATCAATTTTCATGGGTTCTGTTTGAGCTAAAATATTCAAATTAAAATTTTCACCTAAAATATTCAAATTAAAATTTTCACATAAACAAAGACTATCAAATCAAACAAGTGAACTTTCAAAAAGTAAATGTTTTGATTTAATTTCAACACATCCTAAACTTTTCTTTAAAATAGTAGTTTGATTTAAATTAATAATAATAAATATTAAATAAATAAATTAGGACGAGATCAGCAATATTGAAAATCTCCATTCCACTCCCATCTTGCTTTAGATTGGAACGGAACGAAATCAAGATAAATTTGATCAATTCCAAAAATAAACCAAAACAAATTAAAATAGGATAAAACTGAAATGATATCGAAATTGCGGGATGGATTGCTCACCCCTGGCTCTTAATGGAGGAATTCAGCTATAGAATAACAAATGAGGATTAGTACATTGTGTTACTTCACTCGATATTACCCAAGTCCTAGCTCGCAATAGAATATCCCACTGATTGTGTGGTCTTCATCATTGAAACCGTCCAGTTGAGCTCCACCACACAATAGACACCCCATACAAAAAAGCTACCATCTACTTGCATCAAAGCTCTTGGACCACCATCACCATTTGCTAACTTTCACTTGGAACCAGACCACTTTAGTTCCATTATTTTTGTTCTTGTGGTTTACTTTGATGGTTACAAATCTATGACATGTTTACATCAAAATTTATTACATTCATAGATATTGCAAAGTGAGACTTAGTATACAGAAAAAACTGATTCAATCAAATTCAAATCAAGGTGTTACATATCAAAATCATCCAAAGGATTTATACACAAACATCTTGGTTATAAGACACACGTGTTCTTTTATTAACAGGCAGATCATGATCATCATCATCATCATCATCATAAGCGTAGGTCTGATTACTGGTCATCTCCATGAACATCCTCTGCAACTCTTCTTCCAAACAATTTCCCCTCTGCTCAACTTCAGGTCTCACACTCTCCATCATCGCCAGCATTTCTTGCATAAAATCATAAAATCCCTAATACACATAATAGAAATATTAATTAAGACACACCAAAACATCACAATTCAACAAAAAAAAATATTGATATTGTGGAGAGATTACTGACTTCGTCCTCCTCTTCAAGTGGATCGAACAGCCCAGCATCGTATATAGATCTTTTCGATTCATTCGACAAAACTGCAAAAACAAAATGGATTTAGCAAGAACATAATTAGAAGTTAATGTAATAGAATACAACATAAATATATTGAAATGAATCTTACCAGAATAAGCCTCTTGTATTTGTTGAAACCTTCGTTTAGCTTCCGCAGCTAAAGCTGGATTTCTTGTCCATCTGTCCGGATGCCATTTCTTCACTCACCAATATTAAAATTTTGTTATTACTCTAAAAAAAAAAAAAAAAAAAAAACACGAAAATGTTTCCGGTCATGGAGATTGCTTACTTACCATTGCGAGTTTATGATAAGCGCGGCGAATTTCTGAGATTGAAGCAGTTTTACTAATTCCGAGCAAAGAGTAATAGCAAATGGGTTCTTCATTGATTGAATCTGCCATTTAGCAGAAACAAAATCTATTTGAAACAAAAAAAATGTATTTGATAAGGCAAAGAAAATGAACGAGGTTGAATCAAGGTAAATGTGGCAGGTGAAGTTTGATTCGTTCTGTTCTCGTTTTGATAATATATAAGCAAAGAAAATGAACGAGATTGGTTTAATAATTCCTAGCTCTCTTGTCTATATGTATATATCTAACGAAAAATATCTGATACGTGTTCATTAAAGAAGCAGTTTGAAGTGTGCAGGTTGTGCTTGAAGCTTCTGGAGTCCTCTTCTCCTGCACAAGATATTTTTTTCGTAGGAAGATGTTACACGTTTTTATATTCTTTATTCTTTTTTAAGCTGTGGTTTTCAGGTTTAAGACGCATGCGATAGATAAGATTTTTTTTCTTTCCCTACGGCTAGGATACGCCCCGTTTTCTGTGAGAACATCCACAGTCGATTTAGGGTGTGTTTGGTTCCATGAAATCTTATGTCATGAAAATTTATGAACCCCGCCTACATTTTAGGCTTAATTGATATATCACTCCACATCTACAATTTGATTTTGTGATCAATGGTGAGAATTCAATCAAATGGTAAATGTGAAGTGATACCTCAAATTAGCTTCAAATGTGGGGATCCCCTCATAAATTCTTATGACATAGAATTTCATGCAATTGGTTGCATGGAATCCTATGCCATGGAAATCCATGAGGGGACCACTACATTTTAGGCTAAATTGATATATCACTCCACATCCACCATTTGGTTTTGTGATCAATGGTGGGAATGAAAGTCCCATGAACATGAGAATAGCATGCCTTGGGAGGCCAAGGAGTGGGATTCCCATGTTTATGGAACTTCCATTCCCACCATTGATCACAAAATCAAATGGTGGTCAAATGGTATATGTGGAGTGATATATCAATTTAGCCTAAAATATAGTGGTCCCCTCATAGATTCTCATGGCATAGGATTCCATGCAACCAAACACACCCTTAAAGTCTTTCGACTACTCGGGAGACCGTATAAATTTTTGTACTTCTGAGCAATGGGCAATTATTGTTAATTTTTAGCTTTAGCTATAGTATGTATGCACAGTGCATTTAATTTTTTTTGCTATTTTAAAATTTTTATGATTTAATTTTAAGTGTTACCATTCATTTACATTGTATTTAAAATTACTACTAAATAAGTGCAAAACGTATATATTTTACAACTAAATTTCATCCGAATGTACCATAATTTTTTTCAGCCAACTTAATTTCTTCCCCTGTAATTGTGATATGTGTGTTCGACACTAGTAATCTTTATATCTATTCAAAGTTACTCAAAACAAACCACATCTTATATACATTTTGCAGGATGAAATGTTTGAAATCGGGAATCTTGGGTTGGATTGCTGGTCGGGGTGGGTATCCCATTCCCATCCTGCAATCCTGATTCCGTCTAATCTCATCTCGATTTTTTTGAATTCTTTTGGGATTGATCAAACTCATCATGATCTCGTTTCATCCCGATCTAGAATGAGATGAAATCAGGATGAAGATTTCTAATCATGTTCATCCTGTCCCGAACTTATTTATTTAAAATTTAATGCAATTTCTTATATGGCACTTGTAAGTTTTTATTCATTTTTTTGAATTCATTTTGTGGTGAGATATTGAAATATCCGTAAAAGTCCTCAATAATCATTATTGAAATATACATTGTCTATGAGCACAGAACAAACGCCAAAATACTAAATCCTCAAATACATGTTTCATACTATAACCTGAAATTGGGAAGATAGAATAATGTAACATTGTCCGTCAAATGAGTGGTTCACTGAATGATCAATTGCTTGATGTTGAAAGGTGCAGAGTGAGCAGACTATTAGAGACCAAATAGCCTTAGGCCATTATAGTTGATATTTTACTAAGTGTTCATAATAAGGTGTCACTATAAATTTAGAGTGATTCTATGTGTCGAGGGAAAGGGCGAGGAAACCAGTGAGGAAAAGTAGGTGGCGGGGGGGTGAACCGTTCACCCCCTCGAGATGCGTGCGCCGAAAACATCTCGAGGGGGGTGAACGGTTCACCCCCCGCCACCTACTTTTCCTCGCTGGTTTCCTCGCTCTTTCCCTCGACATTTAGAATTATGCATAAATTTACTATTCATATACTAAAAAAACCTCTCACATGAGTTTATAAAATTTAGCTTGTGCTACCCAAATATTAGTAGTTGACGAAAAAAAACACACTTTAACCGCACATCTATAATTGTCACTAACTAAAACATCTCTAATGCATTTATACCACTTTTGGAGATAACTACAATAGTGGTAAAGAGATGTTCATCCTGTCTTGTCCCAAACTCTTTTGAGATAGGACGAGGTCGAAATAAGATCAATCATATCCTGAAGATAAAACAACGAGATGAAATTGAGGTCCATCCCATCCCGTCCCACCCCTAATTGTTGGAGTGTTTGCTGTCACAAACCACCAAATCACACAAAAAATGTGGTTTTGGTATTTTCATTTGTAAGTTGAATCTCTCCCACAAAGAAATTAGTTGAATCATTCATTGCATGCTTTTTCCATCCAATTTCATCTTAAATTTATTAAGTAATTCAGCAATTTCAAAAAAAAAAAAAATTCAACTTGTCAATGACATAACAACTCAATGCTTAGAGTTTGGCGAATGATATTACTAGATCATGGATTCAAACCCAATCAATGACATATTTATCAGTTTATGGTGTGTTAACCAGTTTTAGTTTTTGATAAGTTATGGGATCCTGAAAACTTAGCTCGCCTTCCAAAAAAAAAAAAAAAATTCAACTTCCAACTTCAATTTACACAATTATAGGATAAATTAATAAACACACACACACAGAAGGAGCAAAATGATATGCAGAAATGAAACAGTGTAGTTTGGGCAAAGGTGTATACTTTAGGCGCATGCCAATTAGAATATTTGAAAATAATATAAATCACATATTCACTCAAAGATTATATCTAGGCATGCAAATTCATATCTGAGAAAGCCATGGGTTTATCCGAGTTAAAAAAAAAAATAAGTAAATGTTTTCGCAATAGGAAATCACTATTTAATCATTAATGTTACTTACAACCTCAAGCAATTAGTAATGCTATCACAAACACATTAACGTAGCAGTGTTTTGTTCATGTTAGCCTTCTTCACTCAAAACCAAAAATTAAAACAGGATCAACACACTTTTAACAGACTCCTTCAACATCTACCTTTCCTCCTCTCTCCATTCTTACAATCACAAACCAGAAACATCCGAAATTAACTAAACACGCCACGCCGGACTCATGCTGCGTGAAAAAAAATAAAATTAATAAATATATAACATGTTACCAGAATCCGACTATGTGGTCACAGTTGGTCTCCGTTTTCCTTCCATAGCATCCTTCTTTATCCGACAATTTGTGCAGAGGAATGGACCTTCCCAAGGCTTCGAGGACGGTGAGAAGAAGGGACCTGAGTTGACGGATAAACCCTCACTAGGGGGCTGATCAGCTTGACAGATAGCACATCTCAGTAACCCAGAGTTTGTCTTCCATGGAAAATCTTTACCCAACCTAAAATCCCAGGGAAGAAAACTAACTAGTTCATAATTGGAACAAAATAAAAGTTACTTGCCAGACAAAGAACGCACAGAGTGACCCAATAAGAAGACAAGGGGAATAAAAATAATTTGTAAGACCATGATCTCGTTCATTTCCTTGTACATGACAATAATAATGATAATAAAAAATGAGTATGCTATACTCTGCCTAAACAGCTCACAAATGCAAAAAAACAAATACATCAAAAAGAGAAGTGAGTATAAGAACAAAGGCACCCATGAAAGAATAGCTAAACCATTCTCACTTGAGTCACACACAAAATACTATACATCAATATTAGGAATAAAAAACCCACTCTAATTTAAAGATAATTAAAGAACAAATGGTGGGGTTATCAAGCAAGAAAAATGTTGCACAATAATGCACAAAAAATAGGAAGGAAAACATTATGAGACCCAAACAATTGAAATGACAATAAGATAAGATCAGCTCATATATTGCAAGCAAGTATAATCCTACCTTTCTGAAAGCATTGCAGAACCCTCTTCAAACAGCTCTTCCACAACACCAACGGAAGAAAGCTTGCTTGTTGATTTACTGAGAGATTTCTGGGATCGCTTTCCAAAGATAGAGCTGAGCATATGTTGTTTCTTCTTCGGTGTTGGAGGTACATCAGAAGGCTCAGGTGGAATTATATCAACAACTAGGCAGGTTGTATCATCTTTCAAGCCCCGAGACCTTAAAGCTTCCTAGACAGACAACCAAAATATATTAGGAACAGAAACAAATCAAATGAACCACAGAAGAGAGCACCAGAATCAAGTTAGAGGTATCACCTTTACGACCATCTTTGCAGCAAGCTCAGCAGGCAAACCACGGCAAGACTTTGCAGCCATCTCGTTTGATAAGGCATCCCAGATACCATCAGATGCAATTATGAGTCTTCCCCCAGCACTTGAAAGCTAAAACCAGGAAAACAAGTAAACAATTTTTCAATGAACATCACCAGCCTAAATAAACCATACAACAAGGCAGTGATTATTAAGATATAATAATTCAGCTCACTTTCACTTGCTTGACGTGCGGTATTGGGACAATGTACTCCCCTACATCCATATCACCAATTGATCTAGAGAGGCATAATCCTCCAGGCCAGCAACGGAGTGGTCCCACCTGTGAATCACATAATTTGCTAAATACAATCCTTAAGATGATATCAAGTAACCGAAAACACCATACACTTGAATTACAAACATCCTACCTCGGTACCCCCGTAAACATTGAGCCTTCCCACTTCACCTCCACTAGCCGTCACACGCTCCCTCTCTTCAACATTCTCCTCTAACCTGTGATCAACCGTCAAGAGCGATATGGCACCCCCCTGTGTATCCACTATGCATCGCGAATCCCCAACAGATGCAACTGTCACAGTTAACCCATCAATCACAACTAAGGTAGCAGTTGTCCCAGAAGTTTCTCCTGTAGTGGATATCAAAAACCCATCATCACTTAACTAGTAATGGATAAAACAGAAAAAGTATAACTATAATAATGCTTGCCTTTCTGCTGAAATTCTATATCTGTCTTCACGAAAGCAGCAACCAATGCCCGTGGAAGTGCTTGAAGCCACTCCTCGCTGCCAATTCCTTGTGGGATTGCACTCAAAACATGATTCAATAGATTCTCCTTAGCATATATAGCAGCAGAGATGCCATTGTGTCCATCAAATATCTACAAAAAACAAAAATGAACCTTAGAGACTAATTCGTATCTACAGAAGTAAACATTTCCAGATGAATGATAATTTCTCATTAAATTTTGTCTCACACAAAAGTCACACTGCTCAACAAATGCTTAAATGAGTAATACAACTTATCAAATAGTTCTAGCCATACCAATTGTCAACTACAAACTCTGCGGCTTAGTTGTTTTTCATCACAATTAAGCAAGTAGAATTGTCAAGGAAAAACGCACATGTACCCATTAAATATACTCTGCAAGCAAACAAACACTAAATTCAATTCAATTATGAGTCAAAATAAATAGATTACCCCAAACACAGAGAAGGACGACGAGGGATTCCCGGGGATCCTCTGGCAATCGGGTTTAATCAAACAATAATCCTCCCCTTTCTTAGCAAGGGCAGCCTGCCCATACTTGACCAAAGGCTTCTCAACCTTCTCACTCCTCATCTCCCGCCCGATCAACGTTGCTAGCGGAACAGACCTCATCACCGACCCTTCAGCTGCTCCTGTTTCTGCTGCCGATGAAGATTGATTATTCATCTCAATCTACGCTTCGAAAACATCTCAAGTACCTCAAAACCTTAAAACCCATCATCCAAATGAATCTGGTAAGTCTTCTCCATCACAACACAACTAGTCAAAATACCTTTTTTTTTTCTTCAAAATTTCTCTACACAATCTACATTGTAACACAAAATATTACATCAAATCCCAAAACAAACACAAATCAAGACATCTCAACTGAAATGCAAAATACTTGTCTAATCAAACCCTAACCTGATTACAGAAACTCCACATTCCACCAACAGACACCCAATCGGCCAAATTGAAAAACCCAAATGACAGATTGAACTGAAATCAAGCCGAATTTTTTCCGAATCTTTCAGTTCTGCAGTAATTGGGACTTTGTGAGTCAGAATCTGTGAAGATTGGAGAGTGAAAACAGTTCGAAATTAATCAATTGGGAACGAGCAGTTGAAGAAACCCTAATTTCAAAACAGTTCAAAAGAAATTTTTAGAGAGAGAGAGACTTACAGAGAGAGAGTCTGGGACAAATCGCTTGAAAATGGAAGTTGGAGAAGAAAATGGAAGAAACGCGGGGCAGAAAGAAAAAGCGTAAGTGAGGGAGAGACAAAATGACGGAATTGCCCTTCACTAACTATTTTTTGTTTCCCTTTTGTCTATATGACAAGGTGATTTGGCCAAAACACAATAACACGACTTAAAACAGGCTCGATATAAAAAAGTTAGGATTTTATGTTTATAATTCGATATGAGTTTAGGTTTAACCCATGTCAATTCATTTGACATGTTAACTTTTGGATCAAACAGGTCGATTTGTGTTAAATATGTCATTTTGTGTCGTTTTGTGTTGGGTCAGTAGTAGGTCGATTTCGAACGAACAGGTTAAGTTTAGGTCATTTTGAGTGGAGTCATTGTCAAACAAAATAGTTTTTGAGCTAAAACTAGTCAAATGACTCAGGGCAAGTTGAACAGTTCTACGCAACCTGAGGAGAGAACATCGATTAGATTAGTGCCTGGGAAGGTGTCAAACAGTGTCTAGAGTAGAGTTGACACTCAATTATCAAAGGTATGATAACTCAGTGGTTGAACAGTGACAGATGTTATCACAGGGTCAATCTCAGCCCCCGGGTGGGGCTGGGAGGGGTTAAGGAATTAAAAAATAAAAATAAAAGTTGGCACTCACCTCCTTTGCCTCAAGGACCAAGCTGAGTAGATTTTTTTCGGGCAAATCATATTTCCTGCTAACCCGTTTAACATAACTTTATCCCAACACGACTCAACCCGTTGTGAGGACTAATAAGGACATTTCCTACTCTCACCAATTAATAACTGTTTTGAAGAAAAATCAGATAATTACATAAGTAAATTAGAACTTCTCTTCTCCATTAGGCAAGTGTTGCACAAATTTTGTTACAAAAGTGAATTCACTAATTTCAATTACTTTCGGTTGCAGACACACACTCATATAAAATTAGCAAAGTCAATAACAATCCCTTTATAATGTTCAAGTTAGTTGATTAATCAAATATTTGTCCCAAATTATTGCCTACAAATACCTAGATTTTTTTGGGGATAAGAAATAGCTTAACTTATTGGACAACTTTAGAGACCAAAGACTTATGTTTATGTTTAATTATTGGTGATTAGTTAACTAAATAAAAAATGGTCGATTAGAACATTATGATGACACTTGGCACCGTGTGGGTCCCATCTTCTTGTGTTTTTTCAATCCATGAAGAAATTAGAAACATTGTTGGAGATTACATATGTTTATCATATTTTTTTATGGTATTTTTTTAGGTCAACTATTAAGCTATAAAGTTTGTTTATAAGTATTAGAGTATATGAAAGGGTTTGGAGATTATATCTCATCCAAATCTTTTAATTATTTAGCTGTAAAGATATTTACAAAAGAGATAAGGTACTTTTTTTTTTATTGATAATGTGATCCATTTTATAAAGAATATAAATTCTACTCATTTTGTTTTTAACCCTTTGTTTGTTGAAAATTAGACACACCGAAAATGGATAATATTTGAAATTTTCTAAGTCGTGAAGGGTGTCACAACTGGTGTCTCCCTTGAGTTGAAGATAAATAAATATCAAAATGTGTAACCGTCTTATATCTATAAGTTAAAAACACTTTTCTAGAAGTGTGATTAGTATTATACATCGGAAAATATTAGGAAACTAGGTTTTTGCAACCAGATTTTGTAATCATGGTGACATCGCGTGATTGAAATGCTAGGAAACTAGGTTTTTTCAACCAGGTTTTGTAACTATGGTAGACATGGCGTGATCTTGAAAGAATGATGAAATCTCCAAAATGTTTGTATATCTCGAGGTTGTAAAAAATCTCCTCTAATGATGTCACATCATTCTGGTTGCAAAAAACTTGGTTCCCTAGCCTCACTCAAGAACGAACGATGAAATCTCCAATGTTTATATGTATCTTGAGGTAGTTAAAAAAAACACTCATTTAATGATGTCACATCATCCTAGTTGTAAAACCTATACAGTGAAGCCATCCACTTAGCTTGTAGACCTTACCCAACGATTAGGACTAATCTCAAAATGAATATGACGAAGGATGACATCTCTTCTCCTTTTCCTTTTCCCTTTTTTTTTACTTTTCTTATTTTGTTAATCCATTTTTCATGGTTTTGGTCCCCTATGGAGGTTTATATCCTTATGTTATCTCTTATTTAAGTTATGTTATCTCTTGTTTAAGTTTGAACACAGAAATCAATGGCCACATCCTTGAGAATTGAAAATATTATTGGAATAACAGGGAACACCTAATCCCCTTTCAATGTCATCAAGTTGCAAAGAAGATGGCTGGCCAGCTAGCCATTGATGGATATATCAGTTATCTTAGCCATGTAATGTAATGTAATGTAATGCAAACCAGCTATATCTGTTAGTTGGTGACCTTCAAGGGCCACACAATATAGCAACATACTCTTCAAACTCATAATCATTTTATTTTCAAC
Source organism: Berberis thunbergii (assembly GCA_003290165.1). Classification (NCBI taxonomy): domain Eukaryota; kingdom Viridiplantae; phylum Streptophyta; class Magnoliopsida; order Ranunculales; family Berberidaceae; genus Berberis; species Berberis thunbergii. Next base: position 228,677 of record QNQO01001591.1, read on the forward strand.
ACAATAATTTCTGATTATAGCTTAAGTCATGCCAATTAAGCATCAATTGTCAACTGGTAGGTGTGCTATGAAACTTGATAAAGAATTTAGAGGTTTGTAAATGAATCCAGCTGTGTTTTTTTTTATTTTTATATATCTGAAGTGATTCTTGTTAGATTAATGATTTGATTTTGTGTCAATTGAGCATGATTGGAGGGAGGAAATGAATAAATTTTGCAAAATTTTGGTTTAGTGACAAGGATATCTGATGGTAGGGATGGCAATTGAACCTGATTTGACAGTTCCTATACCCACCCCCCATAAGGTACGTAACATAGCATTCGGAGTAGGTGACCACACAAGACTACAATGCCTCCGCTTGGTTATGTTGTAACATAGCATTCAAACTTCAGGTGTAATTATTGATGCGTTTGAGTCTATTCTACACTTCGTTCTATTTAGAATTTGATGCTTGATGGGACTAAGAGCTGATTTTACGAATGAATCTCAGGCTTATAACAACTTTGAAATTCATGTCCGGACCTTATTGTCCTGAACCCAAGGCCCGTGCCTTGTGGACTGCGTACATCAGTTTATGAATGGGTCCACTTGAGATCGTGTGGAAGTCTTTCATGTATTAGGATTGAGTCTTTTTAGAGAGCCAGACTCAACACCATCCATCATCCTCGAGATGTATGTATCTAAAATGATGGACAGTGTTGGGTCTGGCTCTTTAAAAAAAATTTATTAGAATTAGCTTGTGCCACGTGTATGATTGTGATACTGATTAATGTCTCATCACTTATCATGTTACAATTCTTTGAAGGAAAGTAGAGCAGGTTTTAGGTTAACAGAGCTGGAAATGGAAATTTCCCTAACAGGAGGCATTCACTTCAGAGGTTTTCCTAATGAGTAGGTGAGTGGAATGTGGCACCATACACCCTATCCATGTAGGCTGGATGACAGCACTAGTTGAAGAAGTGAACAGCCACCAACACTAAATCATCCTCCCATGGATGTACAAATTGGGACTCCACGCCTTAAAAAGGAAAACCAGTTAACTCCACAATAGGTTGAGAATTTAGAGTTCCGATTTGATAGATTGGTTAAAAGAAACTTAAACAAAAAATGGAAATGGAAATAAAAGAGCCCGTAAGAGTGATGGTATGCACTGGACAGTGATTAGTAGCGATTTCAAACATGGGTGACGGGTAGTAGTTCTGATGGAGATGGAAAATTAGAACAGAAGGAAGAAGGTAGTTGGGTAGAAATGACGATACACAATCCTAAATCTTCCACCCTAAACAAACTGCTGCATTGATTGTCACAGGCAACAAAGAGAGAACACTCAATACTCCTCTTCGCGCTCTTTTTTATAACTAGTAATGCAGATTTACTATGTCAGAACTCAAAACTTCAACTTCAACTTCAACCTCAACCCTGTATGATTTTATAACATGATAAGTAGATATCCCCAACAGAAAATGAAGGTAATCGATATACAGAAAATGCAGATTTACAATGTCAGAACTCAAAACCTCAACCCCGTATGATTTTATAATATGAGTAAACATCCCCAACAGAAAATGAAGGTAATCGTATACAGCAAGCCTGATTCAAACTAGGTTCAAACAGGAGAGTTGAAGAATCCTGGTCTTAGAATATAAGAAACCATAATCATTAAGAAAAATATTGAATAATCTAATTGACAACCACACAATGTCAAGACTCATAAACAACACAATCGAGAACTATACAGTCAGCATTCCAGAACATCGTGTGAAAAATAAAGAAAGTAGGAAATACATGATAATCAGTGAGTTGCCAACTCTTTTCTTCTTTTCCTTTCATTGTTTTTTTCTTATGCGAACACTGAATAAATGATGAACTCACAAATGAATGACACTAATATAAACAAATGGAAAACAGAATCGGTGGATGGGAATACCACATCTCCTGAGATCACCATAGTATAATTATGATCAACTGTGATCATTGCTGCCTTGGACTATACGTGAAAGCCTCTCAAACAAATGAACAAGTGAAAACCAAAACCTCCGTCATTACCTTGAAAATTCTAAAATAATCTATTTCCCATTTCCAGTTTTTCGCTTCCCTTCTCCATAAACTGGCTGCCTTCCGTTTCGGTGCATAGGTGCACTACCGCCGTTTGCTAATTTCCGTGATGGTGATGGACCAAGTGTGGAACTCCTATTTACAACACTAAGAAAGATTTCAATATAGTAAGTACAAGTCTCTGAACTAGCTAACAAAAACTAATCAGTAGAGTAGTTTAAAGTTCTTGTGTTACCTTAGATCAGGACTCCTGGCTGATTTTGGACTTGGTTTCTTGATCTTTGATCCAATCACATTGGGTATACTGGTTACTTTGGGAAGGTTGAATTGCCAAAGAAAGTCTGGCTCGGAAGAATCACTAGTCGCCACATCATGTTCATCAGAGTCATCAGTAGCAGCCATATCAAACCGAGTTCTCTGGATATCGTAATCATGACTATCTTTTTTGTTGGTTGTGAGTTTGTTAAAAGGTTGTTCAGGGTATATTCTATTATCTAGGACATAGTTCTGGTAGAAGTTTTCAGACAACTCCCCGTTGTCTCCTCCTTGAAGTCCTAGGCGGTATTCATCTCCATTTATAAAGTCTTGCCTGTTCACCATGACCTTGTCAACCCAATCGGCAGATCCTGTATCTCTGTCATCCTCCTTTTGGAACTTTACCCCCGGACTGTTAACTGGAGGCCAAGGAGGTGAATTCATTAATAGCTCCTGAAGGTCAAAGCTTGGCTTTTTTTGCCTTGGTGCAGAGTTGTTCCAAACCTACAAAACAGAGGTTCAGGTTTTAAAAAATTGTAGAAAAGATCTTCTGGGTGAAATCAGAGTACCGAATCCCATAATCCATTTTCACATAGTTACGCATTTTGCATTATGAAAAAAAAGTGTTGATCTTTAGTCACACTATCAAAGCTTGTAGCTGCACCAATTAAGTAGCCAAACTATCAAGTTGTGGGTTTAACCACAACTCTCAAGTTGTGCCTGCATAAAGGGAGTTCTTGACAATTTTATAAATAAGGTCGAAGTAACTGAAACTACTATTGAAAGATATTAAATAGATTGGATTAGAGCTTTTCTCAGACATAAAAATTAGTAAGACTACCTCTATGTTTCCAACATCCTCCATTGGTAGCCTATGGTTACTGAGAGCAGCTGGCATATCTCCACCAGCTTCTCTAATAGGAAGCGAGGGTGACGATCCACCAGGCTTCGTTCTCTGTGTTGAAGGACTGCTTGATATGCGTTGAGCATGATCTGATCCACTCTCTTTCCTGGCTAGAGCTGCTTTAAGACTAGCAATCTGGGTAGAAGTTCAACATGGATGAAACATTCAGTTAGAAGCCCATACAGATATCAAAGGTAGAAAACAGGAGACGACACATACATGATCATGAAAAATATGGGGCCAAGATAAACAGCTGACAAACCTGTTCCTTGAGCTCCTTAACATCTCCACTATCCTTATTTAATTTTGCAGCCCCAAGCTCAACAGTAGCTACCCGTTCTGCGAATTTGAGTGTGCTAAGTGTTTCTCCAATAGCATCTAGTTCAGGGCTTACATGCACAAACATTAGTGTTTTGGCTTGCCCACCTAAAGATTAACAAAAGCAAACAACTAGTTAGAACAGAACATAAGGACTACACTTTCATATATTTGGTGAACATAACATTTATATAAATATTTACCAAGGGAATCTTGTAGCAGCTGCGTGAGTTTACTGTTTCTATAAGGAACGTGCGAGTTCTTTTGGGCAAGGGAAGCAATGACATCGCCTAGAGCAGAAAGGGATCTGTTGATATGTTGCGCCTCCTTTAATCGGTCTCCAGTCACCTCAGATTTGTCAACTCGCTCACTTCCCGCTAGGTCAACTAAATGCATGCAGCCACGAAGAATAGTTCCGGATGTCAAATCTCTTCCTTGAACATGAACAGTCAGGCAGCTGCAATGAATTTGATAAAAACTCAGCACGATCTCAAGGATATGTTCTTCAAAAATAGTCCTATAAATTTATGCCTACCTGTGAGAACGACTGCTACGATCATTAAGGGCTGTTGCACCAACTGCCCGATTCCTATGCCCAATATTCATCAGTTCAATAACATCATATGTTGACGAAACAGGTACAAGGTTTGCATCAGGTACATTGAGTCCCCCTTGAGAACTATTACGTATCTCTAACGTGTTCATGAGTTAAGATAACAATGGAGATTTAAAAGACTTGAAGAAAAACAGAACCGTACATGTATAATTGAAAAAATAATGACAAAAAGGATATCTTTTGTTGAGACCATCCGTAACAAGTAGATCCCTGACTTGTTCATTGTAGATCTCAATCATCTGAACAGAAACATCATAACAGAAGGTGTCCTTTCTTTGTTCTGATAGAAGAAACAAGTCACCCAATGCTCTGTAATTGACACCTTGACTTTTCTCTGTGAGATCCTTTGGCCCACTCTGGATAAACAAAAATTTGAATCAACGAGTATTACCATAAAAACCCATTAATGCTAACAGAAATTCACAATTGCTTTATGATTCTTAGAAGGTAATGCAATGAATGTGGCAGGTGAAGCAATAGTGTGTGTAATATAGGATGATTTGTATCTTTGGTATAATTTCTTGTAAAAAAAAATTTATTTTCAATAAAATGAGAACATTTTTGTTTATCGTGCCTTACCATAGTGAAAGTTTTTCCAGATCCTGTTTGGCCATATGCAAAAATACACACATTGTAGCCATCAAGAACAGAACGGATCAGGGGCTGGGTATCTGAAAAGACCTCCTCTGAAATTAAAAACAAAAAGGCTTAGCATCATGTCCAAAACCTTTAAACTACCAAGAGGAAGAAGAAACTATACGAGAACACAGAACAACCTTGGCTTGCATTTGGCCCAAATACTTTGTTGAAGGTGAACGATCTTCGTCCTTCCTTTCCATATTTTGAACCAGTCGCGATTGTAATATTTCCTTCTTCTATATGATCCACAGAGCTCGATCTGTTTGGTTGCCCTGGCAAGAAGGGTCTTACTCGACAGTAGACCCTAATGCTTCCTAAACAGATAATGATAAATAAACCCTTCATGAGAAAATTAATTAGATTTGTATAAGAAAAAGAATAACCATGGGCCAAGTTAAAATGTTACCTTTGAGATCTTGAACTTGATTGTATAGTTTACGATTTTCCTCAAGAACTCTATGGTATCCAGTAGCAGCATGAGCTAGACCATGCAGGTACTTGCCTGTTGAGGTGGAACATGCACAGATAGGAAGATATCTCTAGAAGTATAGGTTAAACAGGAAGAAAAAAAAAAAAACTTCAAAGCTTACCAAGATTGCCAAATTCCTCGTGGTACTTCATTTGCATGAACTGCATTCCAGCTTTTGTAGTATGAAGAGTATGTTTGAGTTCCTATACCAAATCAATAATGATTAACACTTGCTCAAGCGTCTCAATAAAATGGACAATTTTCTCAACATCAATACCTGAATATCCCTTTTTTGTTTGTCAAAGAACACTTGCTGCTTCAAAAGCTGGTCTTTTGATTCCTTTTCATGAACTGAACTCTCATGATAGTGTTCTGCTTTCTTTACATCTTGAATGGTTCTTTCTTCCACTTTCATCTTAATATTATGGGAACATGTTAGACAATTCTATTCAAGATTGACGACATTAAGCACGTAGGTAAAAATGAGATAACTAGTAACTCAGGTCAAATTTTCACTCAGACACTCAAGTGGCATGAATTAAAAGTAGAAATCAAAATACCTTGATTTCACCAGAAGCAGCTCTTGAAAGGGGTTTGCTGCCATCGGAGACAACCATATCTCTGATAGTTGTTTTCACCTGTTGGGTACATTGCAAATAAATATGAGAACTCAAAAATCATCTCTGTTTTAACATTATTAAGTTATTAACTACCTATTGGATAGAAAGAGTACTTACCAATTCATTGTGGCTTGCAAGACGCCGCTCAAACTCCTCCATAACCTTACTTAGCATTGATTCCACCAGCTGAAATAAGCAGAACAGGTGGTAAGAATAACAAAAGGCTGAATTCAATTTGAGAATACACAATGCTCAAATGAGAACAAGGGTTCGGAAACCATCTTTGAAAAATGGAACACCAACAGATCCACAAAAAAATTCTAATTTTCTTTGGAAAACAAGGAACCATAACTTGAAAAACCCCACTCACCACTGGAACTTCTTCAGGCTTCTTATTTGACAAAGCGGAACGTACAAGGTCATTCAGGGAACTACTGTTCTGCACCACCATAATTTGGATTGGTTATCAGTAATAAGAAGCATTTGAAGATGTAAAATTCAAGTCAATTTTTTTGACATAATTAATATATCAAAGCCTACCAACCATTTCTGTATTATGAGCAAGGTCACCATTCGCATTCATTTCGGCCTCTAGAGATTTCTCATTTATGGATTGGTTCCTTGACAAAGAGTTCATAAATGGTTCCGAATTTTTTCGTGCAAAATGTTTTCCAGTATTGCTGGGTTTCAAATTGCCACCAAATCTCAATGATCCATTTCCACTTGTTTGTTTCCTTTCACTATATGATTTGAGTGCCAAAACACAATTCACAACCCTTGAGGATTTTCCTCCCTGAATATTCAAACAATCAGTATGAAAATTTGGAAATTATACTATTAACCATTTTATTCATTTTTCTTGGAATTACAACACACCTGTTCCAGATCAGATGCTTCAAAGCTAGGAAGCCCCATCTCTTGTATAGCAACAAGGAAGTTCCTCACATTTTCAAAGTACTGATATACTGATAAAGCCGCACCATCAGGAATAACCACGGAATCACCCGGACTTTCCACGACCTATAAACAACCAATTGAGTAACACATTGAGCAAAACATCCAAAAAAAAAAATCACAAAATCAACAACATCATCTAAGAAACCCTACCTTACAGACGGCACCAGGATGGACCTTATTAATAACCTGGCAAAGTATAATCCCACTCCTCAACCCAAGTCTAAACTCCTCTTCGGATGGCTCCGCCGGCAAATCTTTCGCACCTACCACTCCCACCATCTTCCTAAGCCACCCTGCTGCTTCATACCTTCTCATAGCTATATAAAAAATAAAAAAAACTTAAATATAAGCCAAAATTACTTACATTTTCATTTCACTTCGACCTAAATATTAAAATCCTAAAATAATTCTAATCTAATTTTCATAATAAACTAAAAAAAAAAAAAATTGATCACACACTTCATTTTCTTGATATTTTGCACATTAAATTAGCTCGCAACAAAAAAATGATTAAAATCATGTATCCGAATTAGATCAACAACACCTACTCAAAATCAAAAGCATAAGAACCAGTTGAACTTCTTTACGATCACTTGACGAAAAGATGACCTAATCGAACGAACTGAGATCAATAAAGATCGAAATGAGATGACAATACCTGTTTCTTCTGCCTTTCTTGAAGCCAAATCGATGTCACTCAACCGAGTAGTTTCATGTTCTTGAAGAACATCTTCCACAACCGAAGCCATCGAGAACGATAACACACTTCTTTCACTCGCCATTAAAACTCACTCACTCCAATCTACCAACAACAAGAACAACCACCGGCAAATGTAGCTTTTAAAATCAAGAATCTCTCATCAATTCACCGATATCTTCTTGTCGAATTGACTCGTCTCGCAGCAATGCGAATCAATTCCTACAACCACCACAGATCAAATCACAGATAGATTTCTCTATGTTTGCTATTCTGCTTTTTCTTCTTCAATCGCTCTAATATCACTCTCAAAAAGCAGAGCCGAACCTGGGTCCGAACCTGGTAGCTTGGTATACCAAAACGGCTGTTGTGCTTCTTCTCAAATTACGGTTTCTTGGGAATCTAAAGGTATAATTTTTTGTGTTGTGTTTTTTTTCCCTTCTTGCCCTTTTATTTATTTCTCCAATTATATTTTAAACATGCTTTAGGACCAAAATTAAGCTCTTTTTTTTTTTGGTTAATTATAAATTGTATATTTGTAGAAATGTTTCATAATAAAAGAGTTATAGAACCATATGATCGATGTAGAGTAAGTGGAACTTTGGTCATATGGTTCAAAATGATTATTTCCTTGTTTGAGTGCCTACTTTGCTACATTAGGGCCTACAAGTGTCGTTGAGTCTTCTTTTTTTCCTTTTCTACAAGTTAAACTTTCGTCTATCATGTAATGTTTCACAATAACCCTTTTTTGTCTTTTACAAGAACAAGAACCTTTTTTGCTAGAGTTAAATATTGAATTGACGGTTCGATTTTTTAGCTCAAATATGAAATCGAAATTATCATATCGGTTTTAAACTTATATAAAGTGAAAGCCGAACCGACCGCTTAAAAATGTTACTAAAACCTACATAAAATCGAACAGACCGATTAAATTAAACATATTACATTATTTTTACATATAATATATTATGTAAAAAATATATCCGGTCAGTTCGATTTTGTCAGTTAAAATCACTTAAAAATTTGAAATGATTATATTGATTTCAAATTTTCCTAAACTGAAACTGAAACGAATCGAAATAGCAATTCAATTTTGATCAGTTCGATCAATTTAGTCAGTTGTTGTTCAACCCTAATTTTTCGATGCACTCCTTGTTTTACCAATTTCTAAATTGGCTTTTGGCATTTCAAAATACCAGAAATTCATGATTTTCACTTGTAACTCTTTTTATTTTTTTTCCCCAATCCAAAATTTTAGCTAAAACCTAACGTAATGGGTAATTATCTAAAGTATTCTTCACAGATCAGATGAGTTTTGTTGTATTCTTCCCAAACACCAACAGTCATATTTTTGAAATGTTGTCTACGTGGAAGCCTTAGATTCACCTTCTACTTTTGCTTTTGCCGTCTGAAATCAATCCCTTTCCTCCTCTCACGTTTTGCCACGTGGAGACTTTAGAAAAAAAGCAAAATAAAATACATGCACAAAGAAAAAGATATGAATACTGTGATGCAACTTCATTCATTTGTTTAATTAGTATCGCGATTTGAAATTGATCTTAGAAATGAAATCCATAATGCGCAAATTTGATGCGTTCAAAGTATAATCGCGTGTGATTAAATGGTACATGAAATTCAAGCACATCACTGGTCATCAGGTTTGATTTTGGCTGACTCTGGTACTCTACATTTCATTTTACATTCTGACTTGGAGATGTGCTGACAGATCTTCATTGGATGTCGCGACCACCATTGTCTTTAGCATCGAATCACTTTTGTCCAATCTTTTTAGCTGATCTTATAATTTTATCTTAAAGAGCTTAACTTCTTAAGCTCACATGTTTTGGCTTCTAATGCAAGACATACACTTTATAATATTGTTTCTTACCAAAAAAAATAATAATAATACATTTTTTATTGGTTTTTGTTGGGCAAAGGCTTTCAAACTTAGCTATTTTTTGCGACGTTAGGTCTTGCATTGGAGTAGTTGCTCCCGTAAACACATGATTCCCCTATGATTTGGTGTGTCCTAACCTATCCATCGGGCTCTGAAAATTTGATTCAAACAAAGTTGAGTACAATGGATCATCTTTAATGTTAGAGCAGTTCTACATGGCGAGGAAATGAGCGAGGGGAGGGAGGTGGCGGAGTGGGGACCGTTCACCTTTATCAAGATGCGCATATAAAAATCGACGGCACGTATCCTGAGGGAGGTGAACGGTCCCCACCCCGCCACCTCCATCCCCTCGCTCGTTTCCTCGCCCACTTCCTCGACATTTAGAATTTCTGTTAATGTTAACCTCTCATCAATTATCAAAAAGCTTGATTAGTATGTTATTATTAGTGGCATATGTCATTTACTGTTTTCCCTCCTCAAAATTTTCGAATTTGTACACTAGTTTTTGTCTCCAACAAAATTTGTAAACCATTTTTGACTTATATGAACCTTTATTAGTTCGGCCATTTTATTGCCCCACTTGAATGTGATGTAATGGAAATCGCTTTTTTTTTTTATTCAACACAAGATTTAATTTTGAGATTTGGCATATTGCTTATGTAAGTTTATGTTGCTAAACTTCAACATATTTAAGAAAATATGAATGTTTTATATTCAAATGTTTGGCTTATAATAATGAAACGCTTTTGAATGCATAAAACTATTTTCTTGATTGACTTAGGGCGTGTTTGATTGCATGTAATCATATGCAATGAAAATTCATTAAGGGACTCAAACATTGAAAGCTAAATTGATGTATTACTCTATATTCACTATTAGATTTTGTAATCAACAATGCGAATGAAAGTTTCATGAATATGAAAATCACATGCCTTGTTGGAACTAAGGAAGAGACTTTTATTCTCACCATTGATCACAAAATCTAATTGATCACCAAATACACCCTTAATCACAAAACTGAGAAACGAAAAAAGAAGAGAGCATTGTATCAATGACTTGAGAGCGTTGTCTTTAAAATACATGTTTCACTTACATATATATGTTTTTTTCCTAATTTTTACAAATTATAGTTCTTGAAAAAAGTCAGAATTCATATGAACTTGATCAGCTTCATTGTTTTTGGCACAACCCACAGGCAAGTGTGTTTGATAAATTTGTTACTTTTGTTGATTGCTTTAAATTCACATTTTTGAACCAAATCCCGTTAAACAAGGATGACAAAATAAGCATTCCTTTCACCATTGCTTAGGTTTGAAGTGAAAAACCTAAGTTAACTATACTTACCAAAAGAGGCAAACACTAAACTTGAAAATTGTAGATTAGTGAAACTTAAACATTATATAATTAGGGTTTGGGTTTTATAGGAAAAGGTTGGTAAACCATCATTTTCAATTACCAATATCATGGTTGTTACTGGCAGTTGCTAAACCTGCTGCTAGTGTGGGTCATTATGGAATTACCAGAGCTTGACCTCTCATCTAACTTTACTCCAATTTTAACTTACTTATATTGATAGCTATTTTAGCTCACAATGTGAAAATTTGGAAAATTAGACTAATCGATTTTAGATTAATTTAGTGACACTAAATATTTTGTTGTTAGAAATATCTCGCCATATCTTTAGATTTGGAGTTAGCAGCATTTACTTGGATTAAATCAAGTACGTGAAATAACTTTTTTGGGGTAGCTTATGTTATCCTAAATTAAACGAGTATAGTCTTGGCATTAAGAAGCCTCAATCTACCCCATCACAAATCCATATTCCTATCTCCGGCTAAAATAACATTATTTGCATTGAAATAATACCTTGGTAATTCTTTGAGCACCCTTTCATCAATTCATTGAAAATGTTATGAAGTGGTCATACATGTGTGCCCTTTGAGTGAGAATTGCTATTCTAGGTGAACCCATTATTGCATGAGCCTTCACGAGGGTTAAATTTTTGTTGCCCTCATGCAGCCAACTGCGAGGGTGTGGAGAAAAAAAAAACCAAAGAATAAAAAGGGGGAGGGGCGACGATGGTTGTTGTGGCTATGTGGAAAAAGAAGGGAGAATGAGATGATGATGTACGGGCGATCATTGGAGAATTGGGCGACCACTGCGATGGCTAGGACAGTATCAGCTACGCCACAAATCAATCTCCAATCACACAACAAAACCTTAATATTGCACAAACAACCATCATCGTAGCTTCATCTCCTTTATCTCTCGTCTTCGTCAATCTTCTCTTATCGTCCCTCGTTTTTTAGAAAAGATGGTGTGAGATAAGAGATAAATAGTGTTTTAAATTAGTGGGATGGATTAACAGGTAAAAAGATTAAAAAAAAAAAAAAAAAAAATTAGTTTAATGGTGTGAGTTAGTAAATGATTTGATGTTAAAAAGTTAATGTCTTATCTTTGTTGGGATTTTAATTTGAGTAAACTGACAAAATTCTTAATTGTGGATGCTCTTACAAAGTATGCATCACTCGCAAAACTCGTGCACATTCCTTCCCTAAATTACACACCACCAACTGATCCTCGTCAGCACAAAGGACGGTAGCAAAACGTTTAGCCAAAGAAATGTAAGGGCTTATTTGTCATTTAAAATTTCGTCAGGTCCTTCAACGTTCGAAAACATTCAAATCCCAGATCCGGACCCGAACCTGATTAGGCTCGGAAATTTGGTTCCAAAACAAAATATAGCACTGAGAGGGACACAGAAAAGAAAAAATGTGGAGGGAGGGGCCCACGTGGCGCGTATATAGGGCGGGTCCACAGTGAGGAGCATAAGCCGGCATTTACTGTATTAGTTAAGGGTGCCGGCCCGACACGCATGTAGTGTGGACCCACTCGACCCGAACCCACTTGACCCGGTTGGAGCTAGACCACCTGCCAGAAAACCCTAATTTGTAAAATAATCTTCATATTTATTAAAATGAAAAATTTTACTAAGAAATTATGATTTTTTAGGTTAATTAAGAGTTGGGTTCACAAAAATAGGCACTAAAGATGGTACTTGAGGATGGCATTGTTAGGTTCATCATCAACCCTAATGATTTTAAAGGGGGAACATCTTGTCTTGGTATCATGACTATTTAGTAAGATATTGTGATATAATTAAAAAAAAATTTCCCTCATTTTTTTTTTTTACATATTTTGTTTTTGTCGATGATGATAAAGGTTTGTAATTGATCAGGAATGCGATATAAGCTAGAATTGCACTTATGAGACTAGAACTCATTTTCAGGAGCAATTATACAAATAGCGCCCAAGACATGTAAGTGAGACTCAAATCTATAACCTCAGAATTCTAAAGCTGAATCTATTATTGATAGACTATTTTTTGAAGATCGTATTACTATTGCTTAAATACAACTTAGTAAATCAAGAAAAAAAATTTTCCAATAATAAGTGTTGGTGTTTATCATTAGTTGGTTGAATGGATGGAAAAGTTGCAACTTTCCCTTGAAGTCTTAGTTAGTTAACAATTAAGAATTAATTCTGAATAAAAAAGTAAAAAAAAAATTCCTTGCTTTGAATCTAAGTAGCTTGTATTTATAACCCCATTTTTATAGTTCTAGCTAATAGAGAATTTATGAACATAAACTAAACAAAAAGAAAAGTAGCACCATCATATCTAGTTGTGAGTGGGGCTCTCACTCATTCATTGCCTTAGAAATCATGAAAGTCTTGCACTCCCTCATTTCTTTTGGTGTCCTTCCTCTTTTAGCCCACCAAATTATAATAGGGAAGGGAAGTGAAAGCCTGCCAAGGGGATATTGGCCCCTCACCCTCCACTTATTTTTACCTTGTTTAATACAAGATGCCCATCATCCTCTACACCCTACAAGCTTCATATTATAATTTTTGAGATTTTTTTTTAAAATTTTTTTGTAGTTTTAAAAATAAAAATGTTCGAAAGCCATACGAGATAAAATGATTAGCGTAAGATTACCATGAAAGTAAATTTTCATATTAACCCTTTGACGAAGCTCGATCAAAATGTCCTATCGGATAGCTTTTGATGATACCCTATGTGTCTAAAGTCGCGTTCAACATTTCCAAGGGCTTAAATTTTTCTTGCTTTTGTTAAGCTAAAATTGATCCCATTGATGTTTCTTATGGGCCTCTTAGTTTAGTATGGCATATAATCAAATTGAAGAAATGGAGAGGGTTTGCTCTTGAAAGGACTTTAAATGGATGTTCCTTCTTTTTGGGGCACATGTACTAGTTTATGTAAGAGATAAATCTAACTTTGTTCCAATCTCTCTCTAAATAATGTCCTTGTTGATGACAAAAATGGTCCTCTAAATTTGCTTCCATGTTGAACTAGAGAAGGGGATTTCAAATACTAGACATGTGGTTTTCCAACCCCAGTGACAGTCATTGAGTTGGACAACTCAACTCACTCACTAAGGCCCCCTTAACTTGGGAAAGAAAGGTTTGATGAGTTGTATATAGAGAAAAAAAAACATATGGTTCTAAGTTCTAACTTTATCAATCCATGTGTTTAATATCATAGAATGGGTGGCTAGGGTGAGTAACATACAAGTTTGGATTAAAGATGTTTATGAAACAATGGAGAGTTTATTATACACTTACAGGTTGTTGTGAGGTTCACATCCATCTGTCAAAATAATGTACTCATGTACTTTGCGATATAACATAATTAGCATGAGAACTACATATAGTGAATTACCTGTACCCTAGATCAGACTACATGTCTTTTATCGTTACGACATATAGAGTGAATCCCATCATATCTAGTACAAACACGAGTCGAACGGGAGTATTCATAATGTCTTTAAAGAAGAAATGTTAACCTCTTCAAAGCGCGTAAGTTCCTGCAAAGGGTGTGGTCACTGGTCAGGCTCCACAAACCTAACACTCAATTGAGATAATGTTCAGAAAGAGCAATGGAAGGAAAAGATTTTAGTTTTTTGTGTTATGAACAGGAAACTAGGAAGATAAGAGTTAGCATCATATTCAATCGGAAATTGCAGTCTGCAGGTCCATTCTTTTACCTAATCTTCTGGCCATGCTTGCTTGACTGCGAAGTCCCCCATGGTGGTCAGGAGGGCCTATGAGGTGATATGGGATCAATTCATGCTATCGAAGTTCTTCACACTGAAGTAGGTCCTTTGTTAAGAGATCCATATCGACTTTATTGACTCAATCAATCTATCAGATAAGAAACAAGCTTTCTATCAATCTAGTAGATAAGAAACAAGCTTTCCCTACCTCTGCTAACTATACGTTCAGAGGATCTGATCTGATCCAAGGAACAGTCAACAAGAAACACCATCAGCTTTGACATCTCCTATCTAGAGATCGAAAATATCCACAAATTCGCAGCATATAGTACTTCAAAATGTACTGTGCAGGAGCTTCTGTCTGGACGAACTGTTGACCGCAACACTCCAATTACAGAGTTGGAGTCAATGGTACAATGTAGGAGCTTCTGTCTGGATTTAGAACTGTCGACTGCAACACCAATTACAGAGTTAGAATAAATAAAAGTTTAATTCATCAATGATTCTCTCATTCTCTGGTGCGAGTATTGATGTTAAACCTTGTAGGCATGGTTAAATCTCAAGGATAACAAATACTACGTCGTGTATGATGTGAGGTACAGTACTAATGTAGGAAATAGACTGAAAGGACTGGTATCTTTTAATACGGTGTAAAACCAACATGGTTTTTTGCAACAAAATTGCTAAGATTATGATAATTACTAGCTTCATGATATATGCGAAAATTTTGATCACTTCAATGAAAAATGTACCTTCCCTGCAGATGCAGCAGCAGATGCAGATGTTAGAGAGCAAAAGTTTTAATGACAAACTTCAAAAAGTCCAGAATACAGTCACAGAAATCTTAAGAAGGATTTCCAAGCGACAATTACCTGTCAATGGAAAATGTTAGTCACAATTTTGGATTAAACCATGCAATTATTCTCCATACACAATGAAGCCCTGCAAGGCTAGAACTTCTTTCCATGCAAAGTAAGGAATGTTTGAACGAAAGATGAACAAGTGACTAAAAGTAGAGAAATATTATTCAAGTTCTGCAAAGGCTTTCTTAAATTAAGGACTCGAGTGCTTTCCATCTTTATGACATTGTTCTATGAAAAAATTGGGCAAATGTTACTAGAATAAAACATGATATTAAACGAAAAGAAAAAAAATAACAGCATAATTTCTTATAACAGCCTCCAGCAAAAATGTGACAAGACACTGGTACTTACAATCCCTAAAAAACAAAAAAGTATTAATACAAACACCAGTGTCGGTCATAATTATCATCATCATCACTACTTTGACAGTGGAAATCACCATGCCGCTTAGATTTTGAAGGAAAGAAACTTGATCTAAGCTTGCCGTTGACTGCATATCATGATAAAGATATAATATCCAATCTTGGATATGAATCATCAATAGGGACAAAGAATGGCCGGCCTGATTACCTTACCTTCATCGTCCAATGAATTTGTAAAACAACAAAAAACTGCATGGGCTCAGGCAATACTACTATCTGGGGCACACTTGGGTGTCCAATCAGTCTTCAGTGTGTGAGCTTGTGGATCAGGAGGGAACAATGAGATTAGAAACCTGTGAATCATCTCGAAACTTGTAAATGTAATCATGGCAGCTGGGGTGGTTCTGAGCAAATTTGTAGCACAACCACGGTAAAACCCCGCGAGGCCCTCTTTCTGAAAGACTTTCTTAGTGCAGTCGATAACACCAGAATATCGCTTCTCAGAATGGTAACCTTGTTCTTGAAGCCTTGAGCGTACAACCTTTGATAAAATGGAAGAGAGAACACACTAAGCTTGCAACCATTTCACAAGGACGGAAAGAATTGATAATATAGAGGCACAAATGAATAAAATAAGCACAGAACAAGTTTCTCTTGTATATTTTGGTGAATAACTTTTCTAAAAAAAAATTATGCAGAACAAGTTCCTCTTGTGTATATTGTTGCATAACTTTTCCACAATTTTATTGTTATCTTGAGGCATGTGATTTCACACAGATAACGTTAAACAAACATAGGACCACATTAATATACATGAAGTAGTTGCAAATATTATTCATTCAGATTGGTAGCACTGAAAATATGCATAATGAAAGTAGAAACCAGCAGTGGGCTTCAAAATTGAAAATAGATTCCAACATGAAATTTTTATTTAAATGTAAGACCAATAATCAGATCAACTCATTTACAGTTTAGTGCAAAAAATACGAGCATTTACTTGTATTAGTGGCATCTCTTATGTTTCAAATGAAATACAGAAATAGATTGAGACAAAACTACTTAATACTCGAATAATATGAAAAAATATAGGTTAGTAAAAGATAAGAAATTCTAGATAACATGATCCTCAGACAAAACTGTTGACAGGAAAAATAGATAGAAAAATGTTGAGCAATAAAGTCATCAAAAAGTAGACCTCACTCGCATATTATGTATATATTTTTTGTGTTGGGTTTTGGGAGGAGGGGTTGGTTGGTACATGTGCACAATGGGAATCTAGAAGTTGCTGAATAGAAACATGGAAAAGCGGTGAGACAAGGTGCAAGTCTTTACCTCATGCGGATACGTCAATGTTGATGCAACTACTTTGGAAAGTGATGAGGCAACAGCAACATCGCGTGCACTGAGCGTATCAGGGGTAGTATTACCTGACAACATCAAAAGGATTGAGCACCTTGCTGAGAGGATGCGAACAGTAAGAGAGAAAATATAAAAACATACTTCGTTCAGCTAGATAGATTTTGATCTTCTCGTAGGTTGGAAACTGAATGGCCACATGGCTGATTCCTGCCAGTGCAGGCACAAGACCACTATCACAAACACAGTGAGTTAGATGCATCTTTACAGTGATGCAGGGACAGTGAGTCAGATGCACCTTTATAAATGATGTTGATAGTTATTCATCTAATATTAGGTACAGGGAACACACCTGTATAATCCACGAATACCCTCCTCATGAGCTATTCTCCTCAATGCAGAGAATGTGCTTGTATATGGCACCACTGCTGATCTCATTCCTTGAGTCTACAACAAATCGGAGAACAATCACAAAAAGAAATACTATAGGTACTCTCAAATCTTCAAATTAAGCCAACTTGCACAATAAGAAAAGGTGGTCTCACAAATTACTATCCCAAAAAATTCCGGCTAACTTTAGCTACATAGAATATTTGGGCTTTAATATAAGCACTGATAATGGAAAACACATTAGATAAATCCCACAACACGAAATTGAAATCCATAAGAAAGACCTAGAAAACCCTCTGGATAAAATCACAAAATATCTTCATGTAAATACGGGCATATGGTTATGGATACTAAGAGGAGAGCCAATGAAAGGATCTTTTTGGAGTCTTGACAATTTGCAGTATGTTTCAGAATCTGTCTTTGACTCTTTGTATAAGTGGTAATTTAATTTAACTTCATTCACATTTAGATCTAATGAAATTATTTTTACTTTTCAAGGCATGATCACATCAAATCTACACATAATTAGCATACTTGAAATCTTGTCTTCACAACCCATAGAGGATTGGTGGCAGTAGTGGTTGCTGCTCCAGCACCAGCGGCAGCTAACATGTTTGCTCCTATTGAAAGTTGATGGTTGCCATCTGTAAAAATATAGAAATTGAAAAGAAAATAAGCACTAATAATTGGAAAATACACTTTTATGAGTTTTTATCCAAGAGATTCTACATTTAATAACCAAGGCAATAAGGCAGGGACTAACCATCTGAATAGAGTGCACTTTTTAATTGCTCATAAATTGTGAAATAAACCTGCAAAAGTTGTAAAGTTATAACAGGCATTTATCATACGTGATTCGCCTACTTCTGAAGAAACACATAACTGAACATTATGGAAAGAATTACTTGACCAAATCAACTAAATGTGTCAAAATCAAAGCATGCTTCCACTTGGACACACTGAACATTATGGAAAGAATTACTTGACCAAATCAACTAAATGTGTCAAAATCAAAGCATGCTTCCACTTGGACACACGGAATAAAACAACAGTAGAACTTTTACAGAATCAAGCTGGCAAAAGAAGGATAACTCACTGCCCAGTTTGGAAGTAATGCCAACACAGTGGGAGAAAGACCCCGGTACATGCCACGAAGTCCTTCTTTTTGAAATATTTGTTGTAAACTCCCGACAATGAGACTACCTGAACCATCATAAGACATTAATTACTCCATGAATAAAGAATATGACCACAAATTCATGCCAAAATTTACAAGCAATCAATACATGCACTTGGACATTTTTTTCGATATAGCCATGGTACTTCCAGATTTACAACAAATCATCTACCTGCGGATGAGAGCAAGCAAAAAATACAGACAAAAAATAAGAAATAATTAATTGGAAAATAATATCTTTCTTTCATAAGAAGATATCTATTTTTTATTATTACCCTGGATGTCCTCATAGTTAATGTCAATGTCTTATGAAATCCATTCTCTGGCTCATGCAACTACCATTTCTCAGCAGTTATGCTCTCAAGGTTCATTGACATTAACATTCAAACCATGCATTTATTCACATTGTTAAGCCACACAATAAGTTGGCTCCCACTACTATGTCCGAGCCTATGGAATTACAAAGTCTTTTTTCTAGTTATCAACTCAGTGAAAGTTGTCACTTGGTCTTGGCTCTTGATTTATTATTGACAAGAAATGCTCCTTTCCTTTTCATAGTATGTATGTTTCGATATATGGGATCCTTCCTGATACACTCAGTCTCTTTCAAGTTTGTTTTCCACCATTCCTTATTGGAGACTTTAGCCAATATAGAATTCGGTCTTCCTAGTATAAGTTTGAAAAAATGTAGTTAAAGCCAACATTTTATGCTAAAATGCATCACCTTCAATGTGAATATGTGATGATTTCATTCAGAACAAAGAAACGAGAACCATACAATTTCCCAGAACACCCCCAAAACCTCAGAAGTTCAGAACAATAACAAGACATTGAGTACTCGACTACACATGAATCGTGATGTTTTTCCAAGAAACATTGAACTCTTGGAAGCACACACCCTTGAAAGAAATGTGGCATGTACCACAAACACCTCATAACATCCGTAACCAACCAATTGAATACATGGTGGTGTTCAATTTCGCAGAGCTGAATATTCCAAAATTAATCTGATTCAGGTATCCATGTATTATATCTACAGTCCTAAACATAGTTAGTAAATACCAGTGTACCAGTCAATCAGTATACCAGACGGTATATACCTTACCAGTTGCCAACCGGACCCAAATCCCGGTTTTGCATATAAGTGGGTGTACAACCGCTATATACCATGTAGCATACCCTACCGGTACACCACATGTACCGTACCGGTAGGGACCCTTTTTTTTTAATTCAAAAAAAAAAAATTGCTTTTTCCACTTTTGACCATTCTGGATCTACCCCTTTACTTGACAAAAAACCACTTCATCTTCTCTAAGAGATCTTTTGAGAAAAAACCCAAGAAAAAAAAACTCATGTAGAGAAATCACTAAAATCCTCGCATCTCACTCCTCACAATCGGAATCACGATTTATTTCGCAATAGTTTTCTTTTTAGAATGAGCACTAATGCATGTGTTTGATTGAAGGTTTAAAGCTTCCATGTGAAAGTTCCATCGATGGCCATTGTCGGTAATTTTGTGTTATTTTCAGGTTTTTCAAAGTCTTTATAGTTTCTTCTACACTGATTGTGTTTGTGTGGACTTAAAAATGCCTCCTCCTAGTAATGGTCATATTGATAGTTGCTTGCATATTGTACATAAGTATTACATGAATTTTTGTTTAAATATGTCATATTTGTGTCGTTGACATGCTTAAATATACATACAATACACGTTACGATACGATATATGTAACTTAAATTTGTGTAGACTTAAAAATGCCTCCTCGTGGTGATATTGATAGTTATTTGCATATTGTACATAAGTATTACATGAATCAAAGTGTTTTTTGGACCTTTTTGTTTAAATATATCATATTTGTGTCGTTTATATACTTAAATATACATATAGTATATTTTCATATATATATCTTACGATACATGTTACAATACGATTTATGTAACTTAAATTTGGATTTCTGAGATATGATACGAGAAACGTTTTGATAACTATCGTCCTAATGTATAACTCTATAATGTGCCAGCAGAGTAACTTGTCACACACACAAAACGGGGGTAACCTTGTTATAGAGAGCCTCACACCAGTAAAACTAGGGGTTCAACCCTTCCCCAAGGGATTTATATGGACAATTGCCTAGCAAACCATTATCCTTAAGCACCACTCTGCAAACTGAGTATTATATTTAAAGATCCAGATTAATCTTTAAGTTTGTATTTTAACATTCTTATATTCCCTTCTTTGCATAATATTAAAATTGCAAGCTTTTACCAAAGAACAACTTTTCTCTTTTTCTTGGTTACATTTCTTTGACAAGGTTTTCATTTTCAGTGTCATTGAAACTCTGCCAGAAACCATCCAGATTAATCTTTACTTAGTATTTTCGCATGACTTACTAGACTTTAAGCTGGCAACAAAAGCACAGCACATCATTTCCTTGGTTAAATTTCTTTGTCAACAATTCTCTGTAATCGCAGAAATGACACTGCCAGAAACCTTGTAGTTTTTCATCACGTTGTTTTCGTTGAGAATCTCGGTAACGTGATACTTGCAGCGGTAGCGAACAAATAAGTTTACTGGTAAAATGCAAGAGGCAAATTTCGTTCAAAACAAAGAGAGAGCAGGAGATCAAAAGCCACTCCACCAGTAAAGTTTTGTTTGCTAGTACTCATCTTGATTGATTCTGCTTCATTCGCTAGTAGTACAGGTACTATTTTAGAACTACTTCAACCAGGACTCTGTAATCACGGATTGATATAAATGACAACAAGAACGGCATGGCTGATTTACTGCAATCATCCATATTGGCAAACAAAAGTAACATGCACAGCCGGAACAAAATTATTTCGCTAGACATTTTAGTTGATAGAGATATGGAGGTGTGTGGAATATCCAGTCCACACTACATGAGAAAGAAACAACGAAGAAGAACCCAAAGGAAAGAGGGCTTGGACAAAAATGTGTAATATACTTCTATATTCAGTAGTTCACAAGCAAAGCGCAGAAGACATAAAGAGTCCTTTCATCAAAACCCTTAAACAAAAAGGGGTAAGTCGAAATCAATTCAATTGACGAAGGTCAACTTGGATGGTGCACCATGATAATGCAGCAAGGAATCTCAGGACCACTTGTTTGGGTATTGCGTCTCTGTTAGAGATGTATACAACTTTTTTCTTCGAGAGGATGGGGTTAAATGGATGCCTCCTAACCCTATTGCAGATGGAGTGCACAAGTGGAGATATGTAGCTTTCAAAGGGAAACGGACAAGATGTAGTGTGCTCTTACTCCAAGTGGGATAAATTTATGAAAGATATCTTATCACAGCTCTCTCCTGTTCTATGTGCTCATTGAACAGATGCTTTAGGGGAAAGTGAACAGGAATAATTTTCTTTTTTCAATGTTTTATTATTTCTTTAGAACCTCCGGATATTGCAATTATTGTTTTGCTCCATTAAATTTCAACATTCACTCTCTAAAAAAAGTTAATTGATTCCATTGTATCACTTTCTAGCCCCAGTTCAAAAGTGGCCTGGTTTATTCCTTCTTTCTGACTTTCCTTCTTTCTGACTTTCCTCCTTTCTGTGTAGGATGAAATATATGAAGGAATCAAGACTTGATTTTTATTAATGATGCTTATGAACTAAGTTTAAAATTTTGAGTTATTAATATTGCATATTGTCTATCATGACTTGTGATGACCCACTTTTGAGTTATGATTTAGGAGCTTCGTGGATGTTTATGAATTATGAATTTTAATTATGTCTACCAGTAACTTCGTATAATCATGATGTATATGAATGTTCAATTATGTTTAATGCTTATTTCATATAAATTATTTTGCTAGTACTCTACCAAACTTTTAAAATGGCAATGGTTTCCACTGCAAACAAAGCAAATTCTTGATAATTCTCTCATGAAAACTGGTTGATTCTTGACATTTTTCTAAGAAATCAGAATTATAATTGAAATATCCGAAGCTCAATCTTTCATTCCACCACCATACATGCATGTCATCAACGAATCCAATAACAACAACCAACAACGAACAAGGGTTAAAAAAACGCACCTTTAATACTCGCGTTACCGAGCTTTGGTAACCCATGGACCTGAAACCTAGTTTTAATAACATCTAACGGACAAACGAACGTCGCAGCAATAACTCCTACAAAATTCCCCCAAATGAAACTCTAAATCAATCAAAAACTTTTCAATCAATCATCCGAATTGAACTCAACATACCAGCAGCGCCACCAGCGCCCGCGTTACAAAGAAGGACCTTCGTGCTAGGTCCATGGTGATGACACTCTCCTCCTCCGGTCATTATTGAACGCAAATTGAACAAAGCCACCTGAATTGCACGCCAAGAACAAGAATTCTATTTCGATTTGTTTCCTCTCTCGAGAGGGAGATGAGAGATGACCAGCGTCGCATTGCCAGACAGATATACGCGTTTGAATTTTATCCTTTTGAAGATAAACGAACGATCGAATCGTTGAATTGAATTGAATTGAAATTTTAGGGTTTCTTCGTGGAAATTTTTTTTTTTTAGGGTTTCGATGAAATCGAACGCGAGAGCCAAGTCTCCATTCGATCGATCGAGCGAGAGAGAGAGAGAGAGAAAATGACGAAAACGTTCGCCGTTTAGACTTCTTGTTTGACGGGGTCGAACGCTCATTCGTCATCACTAACGCTTGACTGAATTGCTTTAGTAATAAAATAATAAGATCGTATACTACTGAACATAATGAACTTAGGTAACATCGTAGTACTGAGACGCTTAGTGGGTGAGGAGAATCTCGGGGTGTGGTGGGACGTTCGAAATTTGCATCTCGAGCCTTAGTGGGACGTTCGTGATGAAGTATGCTTGTGCCGTGTTGAGGGAGTTTCGTACGAAAGGGCAGAAGATTTGTTGACAAATTTGTGGTGGCGGTGCTTTGTTGTTGTTTTTGTATGGGTCAGGAATCCAGATTCGGGTGTCTTTAAACTTTTGCTTTTGGGATTTACTCTAATAATCTTTTACATCAAATCAACATCAAATCGAGAATATTTTTCATTGGATCGTCTAGATATAGTTGTGGTTTGTTTAAACGAGCTCTGAATGTGGTGATAATAGAAGTTGTAGGATTCAAAGATGATTGTTTTTAGGTATTGATTCGAAGTTGCTTGATTTTTTTGTTCACCGCTTACTTTAAATACCAACATTAATTCTAATGGCGAAATCAGGATTTTAGTCGAGAAGAAGCAAAATAGTAAGGGATTGTTAGTCGATAATAAGAGTTATCATGAACAAAACTAGAAAAATTTTATACTACAAACCAATGACTGTGGATTCATGAATTGTGTAAAATACAAAATTTCACGAAATCTTGTTTTTCTTGAGGTCTCAAAATGTGAAGCACCGAAATAGAAATGTACCTTATTTCGAATATTTTATATTTATTTCGTAGATTTCAACATTTTCATGTTAAAACCCAAAAAGTTACAAAGCAAATTACATTTTTTTGATCAAGATATTTTGTTGATTTCGATGTAAAACCCATAAAACTACAAAGCAAGTTATGTTTATAAGGATATTGTCACGCCCCGAATTTCAAAAAAAATGAAAATCATAAAATCCACGTAGGATTATCCGTTTCCCCCAAAACTCGGGATGTGAAAATTCAATAACAACATAAACAAATAGCAGCAACAACTAAACATGATTTAGTTATTGAAACAAATAAAAATCTAACCCGGATAGACTCTGACGTTGCTAGCTCCACTAACGGAACTCCAGTAACGATTGTCAAAAGTCTCTAAACCTGAAAGGCTAATCGACTACATTCCCAAAGAAATGTACCCAATAAGCAAAAGCTCACTTGAGCTTGCAATAAAACTGGTGTGAGAAATCTTCATCCCAAAATCAATAAATCTGTCAATGACAACATCAAAATAAACAAAAAAACAATAAACAACCACACATTAGGTAGTTCCTCAATGAGGCAAATGTGTTATCATCCTAACTATAGAAAATTGACTATAACAAGTCCGACCTTCAGAAATATGAGTAGACTTGTCATCCTGCATGAAAATGTTAAAAGCAACCGGATAATATTTCTAAGTTATCGGTCCTCACAAATGTGATTTATTTCCAAACAATTATACAATCCATAGTCATATTAGACTATTATTGAAATATTAACAAAACACATTTTCTACTTTTAGGAAGACATGTAGTTCTCATTCAATGGTCGAATGAGCATTTAGTTTATTCCTTTAAGGTAATCATGCACATACCCCAAAAAGAAATATTTCTTCTTTCCCACAATCGCACTATCCTCCATGTACCGAACACACCTCACACAGGTGTGGCTCCCTTGCCTTTGAAACCACTCGGAGCATACATGTTCCAAGTGGGGTGTCACATCGAGAAACATGTCATCTCACCCGAAGTTCGATCCAGGGCAACCATTTCCTAAATCTACACGTACAACCGAACTCACATTGAACGGTGCACCGATATGCAAGCAAACCTGCATGCCCAAAATTTATATCACACGTATACAAACAAGTCTGTATACAAAAATTCCTTTATTTTTTTTCATATTTTTTTTCGGAGTTGTGGAAAAGAGCATAAAAAAATCAACTAAAACTCAAAACTCTTTTATGGTGACACTTTGTCAACCATAAATAAACCAACCACAGTATCCACCATTCTTTTGGGGGACCAATAATATTTTCATATATACATTTTTATAACACAGCAGGGATCAAACTCATTCAATATAAGGATACTCTTTAGAAAGTTAATGTGACATAACAATCGATTTCAATGCACGATTACCCAAGAAAACAACAACAAAGTCTTATGTCAAAATAATACTAGCAACAAAACAGTAATTTCACACCGGACTAATTTTGGGCATACCAAAACATAAAAATCATTTACACCATAAACACACTACGAAAGTTGGTCAAGACTTGAACCCCTTGGGAAATTGAAATAGATTGTCAATTTATGTTCAGCCAATGTTATTTATTCCTGTCCACATCACATGCTTTTCCACCTTTACCATATAAACTATACGAGTATCCTTACCTCTGTTATCTCTATTGCAGGAGATATTATAGCAAATACTTCACATTCACACTTTAGTGGGATGGTGAGAAGGGGACCTGATTGGGATGTTGTGGATGCTACACACTTGACACTGCTTGTTTCTATATTATATAGGTTTGTTTGTTTGGTTGTACACTTTGTGTGTTTTATAAAAATATTTAAAAAAACACACACAATACCAAACCTTTCAAAGAGAGAGCATCTACATCTATTTTTATCAAAGGACCACCACTGTACCACACTTGCTATACTAGGTTTTGATCCACGTCTTTCATTTAAAGATTCCAGTGTGTTCTTGGATATCAAGTGGTTACAATCTCACTAATACCAGGTCCTAATCACCTCCATTAGAAATTTCATCACATGAGATTTTCTATTGACTATAGATTCCACCCACCAAACACTGATTAACAAATTACCCATATCTCCTTCTCTCACAAATGATCAAAAAGCTAAGCAAAATGTCAGAAAAGCAAACAAGCTGAGATGTGCAATAAAATGAAAGCTATGGAAAATTGATGAATGGGGTCACTTCTCATGTACCCAAATGCATATCCAGCATTATTTCCACAAAGGAGTCAACCAATGAGACACATTGAGTTGAACACAACATCCAAAGAAAACCTAGCAGATTGACCACACAACCCATAACAATCAAAACATCACAAACCATATAGAGAAACAACTTTTTAAAATGAACTATCAGATCTGATTGACCAACACCCCAACCAACATTTTCTATGGATCACCATGACCAAATCCGTACAAGATGACAAATTTCCCGAATCCAATTAGCAAACTAAACAAATCAAAAAGTTCCAGCTTGCAATCTAATGAGGACAACACATTCAATTCCAGAAAATACAGTAATAGTAGTGGAATCTCAATATTCTAAAGTTCATACAAAAATCAAAAGAGGAAAAGAAGAGAACTCACTGGATGATATAGCAACGGAATTGCGCAGCCATCGCCACATCAACTGTCCTCTGCCGCAACACCACCCAACCAATCAACCCTCCAAGTCAGTAGATCTGTAATCATCAGACGAATATGAGAAACTCTCAGATGAATAAGAAGAGTGGTGATGCTTTCTCATCCGCTTTGACGATCGAGACCCACTGAAACAACTTCGAATCAGATCCCTAAATCATCCCTGCAACACGCCCTGTCTTACTCCCATCTTGATCTCCAACCAACCCTCGCCAACATACAGCAAAAAGATGGACGATAGAGGAAGGAAAATGAGTCAGTTTGGGGCGGTGGGATTGGCTACAATGTGCGGTCACAGACCGCGCTCGCCGCCAATGAGGAGAAGAAATCGTGAAGAAGGGAAAAAAAAGAATAAATAGGGTTTTTCTCTTTATAAGGTGGGTAGCTATTCGCCACCACTGAAGTTCTGAAAGCACCCACATTCTAAATTCACAAAATAAAACCCCAAAATTTAAATTCGATTAAATGTAACTATAATTTATTTAATTAAAAATAAAATAAAATATCTTAATGAAATTTAGGGGTGTTACAAATACTAAGTATTTAAGCTTCCTTTGATGTATTTATTAGGTTAATTTACTTGTATCTTACTTATCCACATATTTATATGTTTGACATAACTCAAAATTTGTACATTTTTTCTATATACAACAAAATATTTCACAAAAATTCTTTTAAAATCAATAGACCTAAATTACTTCGAAAAATGAAATCACAATCTTTGATCCGGACTGATAATTTAACAACAAAATTCTACTAACATCTATAAGTCAATATTAAAATATATATATATATTCTTTGTTAACTTAATCAAGTGATGTTTGTACAAGTATAGAAAATATATTTTATATATCAAACTGAATCGGATATAATATTTTAAGCAAAATTGTGGTTAACTCGTTGATAATTTAAAGAAGGCAAACAAACCTAATAACTAGTATACGTGATTATTATTGCAAACTAATTAAGATTAGTACGTAAATTTAACATGAAAAACCAGAAATATGCAAGCATAGTATGATCCTAATTACAAGTTTATAGAAAAAATTTGGAGGGGGGAGGGATTTATGAGCCAATCCAACCCCTAAATTTCATGAGTTTAATAATGATATATAATTTCATTTAGTTTTATAGCTTGTTATCCTAGATTTCAATTCCATATGTTTTTTGGTTTAATTTTATTCATATACTTGCAATGAAGCACCTTATGAAAATCATAATTGAAAGATGGTAACAATTAGAAAGAATTAAAAAGATAAAAATAAAATCTAATGCTAAAAGGGAATCAAACTTTGGCCATTAGTAATGAGGTTTTAAAGACTAACCATTGTACCAAAAATTTAATACGTCTTTTGATAAATAAGTTTTATAATATCGTGTTTTATATTTATATTAAATAATTCAAAAATGACGTTTTTTTTTTAGGAGGAAGCTTCATTAAACATGTAGTAAATATTTTTGGCATGGTACCTAGAGTTAGAAAGTGGACATTTTTTTTACAGTGACCCTCCCCACCCCATGCCACTGGTCGGGCTCGAACTTGTAACACTTGATTCCATCTGCCACACCTTTACCAACTCAGCCGGTACACCTTTGGTAAAAAGTAGGCAGTTCAGTGTGGATTCCTAGCAGCCAACATAAAGTGAGCCACATATGATTCTTATATCAAGCTGCTAAGATATGGATAAAACTCGTATGTACTAAACACCATGATTTTAACTTATTTGTGAATGGTCGAGATGATTGGGGTTTTTTCGATTATGATTTTTCAACTTTCGTTAACTTTTTCATTAAAAAAAAAAAGAAATTGTGTTAACTTAATTCCTAGCTTCCTCACCCTATTAAGGGAAAACATGTTGCAAAGATTGTGATTTCGTTTTTTGAGTTCATTTTGCTATCGTGATTTTAAGAAATATTTTGGTGTGTAATGAAAAAACGTAAAAATTTTGAGGATAAAAATTATATATATATAATGAATTTCGATGGTATATGAAAATGTGAAAAACAATAGATGCAAGTAAATAAATCTATTACACATATTAAATAAAACCTAAATACCTAGAAATGAAACAAACATAAAATCAATATATAATTAGAAAATCAGAAAGTTGTTTCAAAAATCAATATATAAGTAGATTAAATGATAACTATAAAATCAGGGGGTGACTTTAAAAATCAATAGATAATTAGAAGAATTGATAATACGAAAAAACCCCGAAATTTACGAAAAAAACTCGAAAATAAAAAAAAAAAAACCCTAGAAATTTTTTATTTTTGGTAGCTGGATTTTGTATTTTTACAGAAAAAAAAAAGAATTTTTTTCTTAAAATTTCAAGATTTTAAAAATTAATGAAAAAAATCTCGAAATTTTTTGAAAAATTGTAACTTTTCATTTCGTCATTAAAAAAAAAAATTTCGCAAAATTTCATAAAATCACATTCCTTGGCCTATAGTGTAAACGGGTCTAATTTAATAGGATTTGATACAAAAAAAAAAAGTTATACAATTTCTGCTCTTTTTAATAAGTATCATTCATGCGAAATTCTAAATGTCGAGGGAAAGAGCGAGGAAACCAGCGAGGTAAACGAGGTGGCGGGGGGTGAACCGTTCACCCCCCTCGAGATGTTTTCCGCACGCGCATCTCGACGGGGTGAACGGTTCACCCCCCGCCACCTCGTTTACCTCGCTGGTTTCCTCGCCCTTTCCCTCGACACATAGAATCACTCATCATTCATAGATGTGTATGAGTTCCCACCCCCTCCCTCGCTGATTTCCTCGACAGTTAAAATTTATGGTATGAGTTTTATTTTATTTTTAAGAGCGATTCTATGTGTCGAGGGAAAGGGCGAGGAAACCAGCGAGGTAAACGAGGTGGCGGGGGGTGAACCGTTCACCCCCTCGAGATGCGCGTGCAGAACACATCTCGAGGGAGGTGAACGGTTCACCCCCCGCCACCTCGTTTACCTCGCTGGTTTCCTCGCTCTTTCCCTCGACATTTAGAATTTCGCTATTTTTAATTACTGCATTTGGGAATGCACGACTCTGAAGTCAAAGTCTAAATTTTGATTTTATCTTCATTGTTCAAATCTTCAGTGAATCAGATTCTGATTTCATACTTGATCTCCACTATCCCGGATTTGTCGTTCAACTTATTCTCCAATTTAATAATCTATCAACTTTACTACTTTCCAGAACACCCCAACACACAACGTCATACACTAGATATCAAACACATGGCACTTATAACATTGTCGTAACAATCAACGGTCTATATCACTCCATATTCCTCGAGATTCACACCCCCATTTTCGTATTTTTACCACAAAGTCCATAGTTGGAATTGGAGGAAGGTTTGGAGATGGAGAGAAATCCTAAAACCTAACGTTTGGGAGTCGTCGTAAACTTAGCCTGGAAAAGTCTCTGCCTCTTATCCCCAATTCAGGTGCGTAAATTCATCAACAAATTTTAGATTTTGGTAATTTGGGATGCTTTGTATTGTGTTTGTGATTCAATCTGCCTCTCTGGGTATCTGTGATTTGGTTGATTTGTTGTTGTTTTTTTTTAACTGTACATTTGAAGCATGATTTTGTAATGATAGTTTTGAGTTTTAGAGAGAAAATAAGGTGCCCCAGAGACTGTTTTAGATGAGTAAGTTCAGATTTGGATCAATGGAGGTTTTTGATGGTGGGGGTTTACTGGTTAGGATAGATAGAGTTGTAACTTGTTTTTGGGATATTTGGATTGATGTTTCAAGGTTTCTGATTTCTGTACTGATGTTAACTGGGTATGTTGGTGTGAATTAGATTTTTGGGTATAAGAAAGTAGGTTATTTGAGGTATATGTATGGACTAATGGTAAGAGTTCCCCATAAGTATTTGTTGAGAAAGTATGAAAAAGGGTCCGTCATAAAGTGATCATATTTAATCCAATCATGATGGACGCCTTCGCTATCTGAGTCTTATGTAAAAAAAATTGCAAAACTTTGTGTTGATTCAGAAATAGTTTGTAGAATTTGGTAGGAGCCTAACTTACATGTGTAAGGGAATGCCATGAATTCCCTAGAAACAGTTGAGCCTTACCTAGAAGAATGATTAGAATTACAATGTAGAAACACTTGTCCAATAAATATGTGTGCTGCGAATTCAAGGAATAAGTGACTTGTAATTTGAGCTAAGCTAAATGGGTCCTAAGAGGAAACAAAAGAAATCATGGTCCGGTTAATTAAACCTTTTTGAGTCTTATGCAGTAAAGGAACTGATTTGGAAATTTAACTCACCAGATATATAAGAATTTGGATTGTTTTATTATTTATCTATTTTTTACTATGCATGGACCGGGTTGGGAGGTTGTCTAAGTTTTTTGTGGTTGTTTTTCCTTCGTTTTTTGCTGTTTGGGTTTTCAATGTTAACTTTTATGGATTATTGACAGATCAAACTTAAAAAATAAAATAAAAATGAAATGGAGTTTGGTACAGCCGTACAGGCTCGCTTTGTGCTCGCGATGAACTGGGCTAGCGAGGTGTAGATATTGACATTCAAGCATAAGCGGAAGATTATAATACTTGGTTTAGGGCTTAAACTGCCAACGCCATTGTGGTCCAAATAGATATTGTTTTAGTCGATTTGCAATTTAGTGCTGGTTTTGTGGTCATTCTTTTTGTTTGTGTGTTCTTTGTAGAATTTTTTCTATGTTACCATGTGGCCTGTAGAGCTTATTCATCATGGAATAATCACTTCTTGTCTTACACGTGTGGAGTTTTCACAATCAGTAAGTAGAAATGTTTCAGCATTATGATTTTCCGGGACCTTTAGTTTAAACATCATGTCAGATATTTGTGAATATAGGTGATAGGTCTTGATTAGCTGAAATCACAGTTATATTGTATAAAACATTGTTTGTAATAGTGCAACATAAGAGATGAATCTGTTAGGTTATTTCTTTAATACGTAATGAATGGTGTATGGGGTAAACATCACTTAAATGTAAAATGGGCATGGATCATCTGTGGAAACTATCGAGTTTTATATGACATTGGAATTCCATAAATGTCACTGATGTATGTAAGGAGGCTCTTTTAGAGTTTTGTGTGTTCCTACCAATTCATTCTTTATTGTTTTCAGAGCAATGAGCATCCAAACACCTAGTGATCGTTTGAGGACCGTTTGGACAACGGCAATGGACCGTTATTTTATTGAACTGATGCTACAGCAGATTGATAAAGGAAGTAGGATTGATGGACATTTATTTAGCAAAAGGGCATGGAGAAGCATGACACTATCATTCAATACACAATTTAGATTACAATACAATAGAGAACATTTGAAGAATCGGCATAAAACATTGAGGAGAGTTTACCGAGCTGTGAAGAATCTTCTTGACCAGACTGGGTTCAACTGGGATGAAACACAACAGATGGTGACTGCGGATGATCGTACTTGGAGCAACTATATCAAGGTGTGTTTATTTAGACTTGATGATTGTGAAATAGCATTGTCATTGCAAGTGACTTAAACTAATTGCAGGCACACCCAGAGGCACGGTCATATAGAACAAAAAGCATTCCATACTATCTGGATTTGTGTAAGATATATAGAGATCCAGCATCACCATTGAATTCAGATCAAAATGCAAGCATTACCAATGAGGTCCAAGAAAAAAAAATTCCAGGAGTATCAAGTGGGTTACAATCCTCTCCTATTTCTGGCACCAGGGAAGATGCAGTTGATGGTGAGAAAGGGCTGGCACCTAATTCAGGTAATGGAGATATACCTGATCATATTTTAACTAACGAGGGCATGGTGGATACCATTCATGAGATAGCCACCCCAGTTACAGGTTCAGCAAACGGAAAGGAAGAAAACAACTCCATTTCAACAGAAAATGTCATTGATGCTATGCAGACCATACCAGATACATTTGACAGTACCACAAGCAGTCGCTCGAGGACTTACTGGCAACCACCAATGGATAGCTACTTCATTGTGCTTATGCTAGACCAAGTGCATCAAGGGAATCAGTTTGATGGTACATTTCGCAAACATTCATGGATCAGCATGACCGAGTTGTTCAATGCTAAATTTGGCTATAAATATGATCCAATTGTTCTGAAAAATCGCTACAAAACTTTGAAAAGGCAATATAACTCTATAAGAGTTCTTCTTGACCAGAAAGGGTTTTTTTGGGATGATGTGCGGAAGATGGTGACAGCTGATGATCATGTATGGCATGAATATATTAAAGTAAGTTGTTGATTCCATAGACATTATATTACTTGTTCAAATTTTGGTAGAACTCAAGTCTATGACGAACCATTGCAGGCACATCCAGATGCAAAGCAGTATATTACAAGACCTGTACCCTACTATAGTGACTTGTGTGTGATATTTAGTGAGCCAAATGTTGATGAAAGGTATAGCAATGCAGTTCATGGTATAGACCATCAAGATGAGGTGCTGGCATTGGAGAATGGTAACCAACCTGGAGCTCGACAACCCCAGGTTATTTCTGTCGCCTATGGTGATCCAGCTGATGCTTTGCATGAAGAATCATCATACAACACATTTGATCGAAAAAACAAAGATCACGCAACAATGTCAAGTTGTCAGAATTCCAAGAAGCCACGGCGAAGGTATGATGAGGATTTTGAGGATGCTTTTCGTGAGACTACAGTGGTTGAATCACAACATTTGGGTCGCGAAATGGAGATGAACAAGCATCGGGCAGTGACACCGGTGACCTCTCAAAGGCTCAATGATGATGGTATGGCAAATGCTATTCGTGAGATGGCAGCTGTAGTTTCTTCTTTATCAGAAAAAAAGTCAGAACAAGAAAGCTCTAAAGCGACAGAGAATGTGATTCATGCTCTTCAGGCTGTACCAGACATAGATGACGATCTTCTACTTGATGCTTGTGATCTTCTGGAAGATGAGAAAAAAGCAACAACGTTTTTGTCGTTGGATGTTAGACTGAGAAAGAAGTGGTTGATGAGGAAGCTTCATCCCGAGCAGCCGCAGCCTCAGATTTAGAACATTATTCTTAGATGATCTACATGTATAGCTTGTTTGAAATGGAGGGATCTTTGCAACCCTTGAAGTTAGCTAATATTGAAACTATACTGTTAAGACTAATTTAGGTAATGGAGAAATACCTGATGTTTTCAGATATGTAGTTTGCTTAACCTGTTGTTTACTGTATTCAAATTATAAAAGATTGCTGTCCATGAACTTCAAAGCCTGGGAATTTAGGCACAGCAATATGGATTAGAGCCTGCTAAAAAAGATTAGAGCACCTCATCTCTCGTGTTAACATATCAAAAGCCGAACTGTACTGAAATTCCCATGTTGTTAACATGTCAAAACCGAATCAGACCATAAATCATTTTTCCATTTTAATTCAACTTTGGTTCGGTTTGGTTATTTTCGATTTTAAAAATTCAAAACCAACAATCACACCAAAAGTGGTCGATTTTTGACCATTTTAGGCAAACAAAGGTAATGGTATCACAAAGTCAAAAGGTTTGAATTCTGCCAATGACATTTAAATGGTTTCAACATGCAACATCTATTCAAAACTTTGTTTACAATATATATTAAGAAACTATATCTCTATTAGAATAGATTGAAGGTTTGACTATTTCTCATTTTCTCTGTTTTTGACTTTTTGTATTTATAGGCTTTACTATGACATTGAAAATCGATGAATATAAAACATGGATAATATATTTGTACCTTTATCATAATCGTGGTCGTTGCTATTAGGGAGTGAATCATTTCCTTATAAACCTTTGTAAGGCGACAACTTTTTCTTACTTGATGTGGGACTATTCAAGCCAATATTTTTTCTAACAATCTCCACCTTGGCGCGAATCGTCACATTCATTAATCGGTTTGCAACATCTCGAAGTAACACGAGTACGAGCTTGACTATTTAACTCCACTTCATCTGGACTTGTAGGATACTTTCGGACAACAACTCGACAAGGATTTGGATCCTAATCTGGATCATTCATCTGGCGAATCACTACCCTGCACCTGATCCCCTGAACAATGTGCTATCTGTACCTCCACCTCGCAGACCGAGTCCCAACCGAATCATCGGCTTTGATACCAATTATTAGGGCGTCACGCATGTGCACTTGCATACATTTCTTAATCCAAGATATATAGCAACGATATTATTCCCAACTTGAATACCACCATATCACACCTTCCATCTGGGCCTAGGTGGTGTGGGATTTTTCCTAAAATGTATCATTGCTATTAAAAAGTGGATCATCTCCTTATAAACCTTGATGACAACTCTTTCTTACTTGATATGAAATTATTCAAGCCAGTATTTTTTCCAACAAGTCACAATATGGACAATCCTCCGTGATTAGAAAATTCCATTATGGACAATCACTCGGGAGCAAGGAGTCTCAAGTGAACCATTGGAAATTGTCGTGTATGCCACAATGTTCACACGTCAAGGACATTTCCTCCATTATTAAGTAAATCATGGAAAATTTTCACAGACGTGACAGCTACATGGATAGCTACGAATACAATTGAAGTTTTCTCATTACATCATGTTAATTTTTTGGATCGTTAAAATGGATTAAACGACTCATTATGTTCAAATATATATCTTATACCAATTTTATTTGTTTGGAAAGAGAAATCCTATAAAATCTATACATTCCACTGAAATATTGAAATATTTCTAAGAAAAATAAATAATATTCAAAATTTTAAAGGTCTAGTAGAATCGAGCCCTTCTACACGGCGAGAAAATGCATGGGGTTATAACCACCCATCACCCTCGAAATGAGTGAAGGCATGCATCTCGAAGGGAATGAGTGTTTCCTCACCCTTTAGAATTCCTGAGTAAAATCTCATGATACCTTTGGACAAATATACATGCATGTTCATTATAAAAGTTGTGAGTTAATGAATGGACTGCGCTTAGTTTTCGCTAGGGCTTTAGCTTTCATTTCTCTTCTTCTAGGGTTTGGCGTTTGTTTTAGTCTGGTTTGAGTGTTTTTTTTTCTTTTTCAAAGAATTGGTGTGTTGAGTTTTTTTTCATGATTTTCCTTGTTTTAGGATTGTACCTTTCTGAATGTTATTCTCTTTTCTCTTTCAATAAAATTTTTATTATTTGACAAAAAAAAAAAAAAACTTTAATGAATGTAAATGTTTGGACAAATTTAGGCATATATCCAACAAATCTCAAAAGAGCCTAAAATGGCATAATGTGCCAACAATCTCATGGTCTAAGTTCCATAATTCGAGTTTGAACATACAGTGCCATATTTGACAACGTTTATGTAGTGGTTTGAATATTCGGAAGTTGTCACACAAACTATTTACTGTCATATGTTAAAGAATTAGAAGCTTATAAAATATTTCAAAATTTATCGATTTGGCTAAGCTTATAAGACCTAAAAATCTCTTGGTAGATAGTACAAGTACAAGTTTTTTTTTTTTAGTCGTCGGTCGGGTTTGAATTCATGACATGTGATTCCATCTGCCACACTCTACCAACTCAACTGGTACACTTTTAACAGCATAGGTACAAGTCGACATTAAAATTTGACAACAGAACATAGAATAGTGAGTGGGCGGGCTCTGAGGTTGACGAGCTACTTTGTGTTTTAAAATATTATCCACATGATACAATATTGTCTGCTTTGGGCTCAATCTAACTACCTGCATGGTTTTAAAACGCGTTGTAAAGCTGTACGGATAGTTAGTTTGGGCCCGGAGTAAATAATATTGTATCATGTGAATCGGGTCGTGACAAGAACAACCTTAGATTTAGATCTATAGATGATCGAGAAATCTGTAGTTTGTTTCTACAATCCTTGCAGATAATTAGTTAAGTTGATGAAACTCTTTTGATGTAGCCAATTTTTAAGCATGGATATGAAACTTATAATCCGTTCAAATTGATAGACATAAATGTTTAGACATATTTCCAAAGAATCTAAAATGGCACATATAGTGAGTATGAACAATGTTTATCTAATTATTTGAATATTTGTATATCACCACACAAACTATTCATTGTCTCCTCGTATAGAATTCTATTAAAGCATACCACAATTTTCGACGTGGCTAGGATTAATTACAAGACTTCATAGTTTTAATTTGACAAACATTTCCCTGCAAGATACATGACACGTAATGTTATTGTTATTATTATTATTATTATTATTATTAGAGAACACTGATTAGTGTCTGGAGAGGATGTTCAGTATGTGAATGTCAATTTTACCTTTCTCTCCATCTTCTCTAAATTTATGGAGAAATGGGTAGAGTTGACACTTACGTGTTGAACACGCTCCTAAAAGACTAACAGGCACAATAATCAGACTAGATTTTTTCATCTTGGAGATTGAATCAAATTAACACATTATAAATCTTTTTATTTCATTGAAAATCAAGTCATAAATGGAAAGCTAATTAAATTAGACTTAAAAGACCATTTCACCCCTCTGACCTTAACATGCATTCTTCCAATAGAGCGTATTTTGTGTACATTTATCTAATGAGCACCACCTATATATACAGCCGTTACTCTTCAGGACAGACCACTAAGCTTCTCTTCTGCTCCCAGATTAGTTAAAGGATGGCTTTTGTTTTGTTTGTTTTTGAACTACAGTGAGAAGGGTCTCTTCTTCACACTTCAAGTCTTCACCTTTTTCAGATCTTCCTTGGATGCCAACATCAATTCTTGGATAAAGAGGTAAAAAAATTTATTTTTATTTTATCGCTGATACTGTTTTTTTTTTCCTTTCTTAATCAGGTTTTTGTTGATACTCCTTTGAATTTCTACTCATTTACCTAACTGGGTATGTTTGATATTGACGATTTTTATTTGTTTTTATGTTTTTTTGGATTTTTTCCTCTCTGGGTATTTTTGATATAGGCTTTTTAGTACTTTGTCATTTCTGGGTAATTGGAATTTGAATAAGCAATTAGTGTATTTGATCGATACTTTGATTTTATTTTATATTTATTTGTAAAATTATAGTAAGATTGACCTAATAGTGTTGGCGAGTTGATAAGTTTTAATCTGAGATGTTCTGTATGGGTCATTGTTGAGTAAGAAAAATGCCCAAATGGAGAATGGGGTTTACTGATTTTGTTGAAAATTTTATTGGGCAATGAAAGGAATGGACTGAATTTCATTAAGCAATTAGTGTGTTTGATTTGTACTTTGATTTCATTATTGTTTGTTTGTAAAATTGGATTGCCAATTAGAGTTGCCGAGTTGATAAGCGTATTGTTTTAATTGGAAATGTTCTGTATGGCTTATTGTTGAGTAAGAAAAACAAAATGCACAAATTGAAAATGGGGTTAGATTTTGTGAAAAGTTTTGATTAGAAACTGAAAGAAAGTTGCATTTTGGACTTCTGAGAGTTCTAGGACGTGATTTTGAATTAATGGATGGGTTGTATATAGGTAGGTGTTCTCAGTTTGTAGAAAGGAATGGATAGCGAGACCCCGGATGGGTTTGAGCGTCCGAGGACGACTTGGACACCATCGATGGATCGATTTTTCATCGACCTTGTGCTGGAGCATGTTCGTCAAGGGAATATGGTTGATTATGCATTTCGAAAACAAGTGTGGGTTCAGATGAATGCATTGTTCAATCAAAAGTTTGGGATTCAGTATGAAAAGGATGTTTTGAAAAATCGGTACAAAAGTTTGAGGAGAAAATACAATGAAATCACATCTATTCTTAGTCATGATGGATTTAGCTGGGATGGAAAGCGGCAAATGTTGGTAGCTGATGACAAAGTCTGGGAGGAGTATATCAAGGTGCTTTTCTTTATACATTCAAATACCATAACTTAGTTTTATTGATTGCTTTAGTATGTATACTAACATGGTATGTTCGCAGGAACACCCTGATAAGCGATCCTATAGGACTAAAGTTTTGCTGTACTATACTGATTTATGCAAGATATATAGAAGTACACCCATAAATGGAACATCCAACCATATGGCTCTTAGTGTAGGGTACAATGATGATTCCTCAAGAACGAAAAGTGCTGATACATTAGTAGATGCTGATACATCAGGAGATCCACAATCTCCTCATACCACTACTGGCCCTGGCCCAAAACATCCAGTCAATGGTCCACATTGTTCATCACATTCAGGTAAAAAACTAGCAGAGAAGAGCTCAGAGGAGGGTGTACTTAATGCTCTTTGTGAAGTAGCAGACACAAAACGGTTAAAGAAAGATGAAGATGAACGTTATGCGTTCTTAAAGAAAGATGAAGATGGTCTTTATCCTGTAGAGGTGATTTTTGCAATTGATGCAGTACCAGGCATGTTACCCTCATCTATTTATAATCCTTCTAGGATTATTTGGACCCCGTCAATGGACCATTTTTTAACTCACCTCATGCTAGAGCAAGTGCTTAAAGGGAATAAGATTGGCCCTTCATTCAATGAAGAAGCCTGGATCCACATGACTTCATTGTTCAGTGAAAACTTTGGATCTCGGTTCAACAAGGATGTCTTGGTTGATCGATTTAAAACTTTATGGAGAGAATACTGTTTGATAAAAAGTCTTCTTGGCGATGATGGGTTTCGTTGGGATGAAGAATCACACATGGTAACAGCAGATATTCATGTCTGGGATATTTATACTGAGGTGCATTGCTTACTCTTTCAAAATTGTGTAGCTTGCTTGTCTGTTTATTTTAAGTGGCTAACATACACTATGTACAGGTAAACCCAGATGTACAAAAATACAGATTTAAACCCATTCCCTACTTTCATGATTTGTGCTTGATATATGGGAACACAACTCCCAATGGAACAGATGATGATTCAGATCACGTAGGAAGCCTCAAAGATTTCATCCAGGTAACAGGCAATGGTGTAAGACAGGGACTTCAATCTCTCAGCAGTCTATTTGCAGATAGTAATTTATTCAACAACAGGCAAGAAGAGGTCCCATATTTTGATGCGGATATGGAAGTACTTAATGATTTGAACAAGCGTCTAGTCGTGGCGCCGTTAGCTGGTGAACAAATTAAGAAAGCAAGAAAAGATACTGAAGGAATGATGGATGCTATCCACCAAATGGCAACTGCAGTTACATCCTTAGCAGATACGAAGAAAGAGGATAACAGCTCTACTTCAATTGTTGGTGTTGTTGATGCACTTCAGGCTGTACCAGACCTAGATGAAGACCTTATTTTGGATGCTTGTGATTATTTAGAAGATGAGAAAAAAGCAAAAACATTTTTGGCGCTAGATGTCCGACTAAGAAAGAAGTGGTTGATGAGGAAGCTCCGTCCTGTAGCATGATAATGTCTTATACAAAGGTATAATTTTTATCTCATGACTTGATTCTCTATGCTCGTTGTTGTTAACTTATGAAATTAGTTTGCTTGCAACCCACTATGATCCTTCAGAAAGAGTTCTGTTAAACATGACATGAGATTGGGTATGTCAGTTTCAAATGGTGCTGATTTTTTTTTGTCGCACCTGGTTGCCTAATCATGTTGTGAACTGAAAAGCATTAATGAGTTAAAACAGTTTTGTTCTATTGCAGGTCATCTGCCACTAACTTTCTTTTGTGTGTTTCCTTCATTCAAGATGTTGTTACTGTTTTTCGTTGCAAAAGTAATCACTGACTATAATTATCTAGGCGTGAATCTTACACTCAAGCTCTGATACATGTCCATATGTTGTTCCATAGCTTCCCCCCTTGTCACAAATTTTCTTACCTGTCTTAGTTAATAACATTCTAGCGAAAATTATATACTGCTGATTATATCACTTGATTTTTTATTCTTATTTTGTATATAAAAATAATTAATAATTAAGATTTATTTTATGCAAGGGAAAGAGTCCAAGTCCGAGTCAAGGTCCAGGTTAACCCTGCATGAAACAAGCAAGCATAAGGCAAGAGATGAGGCAGCAGACGAAGGGGCACACTAGGCACCCCATTGAGGAGCAAATCCAGGACGATTCTTTGAAGAGTTGTCAGATGCTTAGGAGATCTTGTTGTTTCATGTATAAGGCTTTATGTAAGAGGTTGTTGCTTATAGGCTAACTATTCCCAAATTTGGGTTTACTTATTCTTTAAGCACAAGCAAGGTCTAGTTTGGGGAGCTTCTTTCTTTAGGTCGAACATATTCCTTAAGAGTCAAGTTGTTGTTTATCTATAAACAAGGATGTATTCTTCACAGTTTTCATATCAATTCAATCTAAGTTTTCTTTTGTGATTCCTACGTGGTATCGGAGTTGTCCAGGTAATAAACCCTGGAAGTTCAGCCTGTTGATTGATTATTAGTATTCTATTTCGGTCCCGCCCCGTGCCCCAGAAAACCTAGGGCCTTCATCAGGTCAGGTTATACTTCGCTTCTTGGTTTTACACGAAGCAGAGTTGGGATCAGCTGATGTACTAGGAACTCGTGGTGTTTTCTTTCATATT
The DNA here is from genome assembly GCA_003290165.1 of Berberis thunbergii. Taxonomy (NCBI): domain Eukaryota; kingdom Viridiplantae; phylum Streptophyta; class Magnoliopsida; order Ranunculales; family Berberidaceae; genus Berberis; species Berberis thunbergii. The sequence goes on from QNQO01001591.1 coordinate 269,853, forward strand.
ATCCAGTTAACAGTGAAGTAGGAGAGTATATATATTCTGAAGTAGAGTACTCAATTCTCAACTCTGACATAGACAACAACTTCACTTAGATTTTTAGCAATGTGGTGATAGAATTGCACAAGAACACTTTTGTCAAATCCTGTGCGTAAAGATGAACCTTTCTAGTTATCTAGGTGCCCCAGCAAAATGCCTTGTGGTCAAATGAATCAAGATTCTTAAGAACTACAAATATAAGAATGTAAATCTACCTTCAGTTGCTATACGAAGTCAAGGTTATTTCTTCTGTGCTACACTAGGGATTGTGTCATTGGATATCTTAAACAACTAAACTTAAGCATTAAAAGTATTCGTAAACAGAATGTGCGACAGGGTGAAAACCATTTGCGAGTGAGGAAGGAAGTGAGGGAGATGAAGACAACTTAGAAAAAGATGTAGCTGCTCCTCAATATTGCGAGAAAGCAATCCATGGAGAAACTTGCAAGCTTACTGAGAAGGAATGTGATTTAAAATGTCTGGTCAGTGATGATGAGGCCAAACCTAATAAAGGAAAACCCAGAAAATGGAGAGAAATAGAGTTAGATTGAGTTCAAGAACCGTCAAGAGTGTTTCTAGGGTAATAGCTCAGATCTAATTTGGCTTAGTAAAAAAGTGTTTCTACATTGTGTTTTTTTTTGCATGGTTTTGATTGGATCTCGGAACCATTAAATGCCCTTCGGCACTGTTCAGACTTGTGCCACAAGTGTACCAGTTGAGCTATACCCGGTGGGCACTTTGTTTGGTTCTTCCTATATAGTTCCGTGAGTGGGATCCGATTATTTATTACTCTATTTGCCCTCGGGCTTGCTTGTAGAAATTCTCTAGTTCCTTGGCCTACACTTTCTCTGATTCTCGGGTCTTGTACAGAGTTGATTCACTCCTAGGAATCCTGGAGAATTGCCTGGTTTGTACCTCTGAGTTTGGCTCCTGGAATTTTCATTGCAGCAAGCGACAAGGCGATTGAACCAAAATTTGCTCGAGTCTCAAACCTAAGTCTTTGTGTATATCCCTTGTGTAGTTAAGTCTGGCGAAGAGCACTGGCTACCTTATTATGTGACCACAAAGCATTTCCTGATTTATTACAGCAACACTGTACAAAACTGCATAGGTATCCTGCTATCCTGTCTTATGAATCTTTATATTAGCCAATTCCACATGTTGAATCACATTCAACAAGGCAAGGACAATGAGAACGAGTTGATTCCTTGAAGAGACAGGCTGACACTAAGCATTGTATCTGTTGACGCTTGTGTCACTATTCAAAGCCGATTTTAGCACAGAGAGTCGTGTCCCAAAGACGACTTCCTATTTGATATTTAGTTTTAGAGTTTAGACCATGGAAAAATGTTTCACGTTTGAACTTGTTAGCATGGAGTGGCAAACATGTTTAATTGACACACTTCTTTTGAGTAATGATAGATGTTGGGACCAACAAATGTTCTTCATCTGCAATAAAGTAGGCACAAAGTTGCTCTTGGTATTCCAATAAATCCATTCTCAACATTCTGTGTAGCCAATGCTATAGAGATTCTAATCATTTTGCCCCTGACTTAATTGTTGATTCTGATAGTTCCTTTGTTTTAAAATACAGACAAGCTGGCTGACTGACAATAAGGTTGAGCTAGAGTTGTAAGGCTGAGTTATTCATGGATTTGTTGCTGATGAAGATAGCAAGGAGGACACGTATATTTGGCGCAGAGTCAGCACCAGACTACATGCTGATTCAGCTGAACCCAATTTGTGAGTTGGTGGTTGGGTTATCTGAGTTAGGTCCTCGGGTTTTCTCGAGTATTTGATGCTTAATACCAACTCATTGCAAGGAGGTATTTGACCCAACAGATGCTCACATAGACATACTATCTTTGGTTTATAATGATATTTTAATCATAATAGTTAAGGTGATTTTAGTTTTTTAATTAGCTTCAGATTGTAAACAGCTATATGATTGACACTGAATAAAGAAACTCTAGCAGGGGAATGTGTGTGCAAGTTTCTACATTCTCTTGAGCCATCAGTGCAGACACCATGAGGTTGCTCACTGATTATCCTCTTGGCAAGCAAACCATGTATTAGGTTATATTTCAAGAACGAGGCCGCAGCCTCCCCCCAAGTGAGGCGCAATGGTTGAATCTCAACATCCTGCCATAGTAGACTCATTTAAGTGCAAGAAAATATTCTCAGTATAGCACTCATCAAGGCGCCCTCTGGGTAGAGTTGATGTCTATAGATGCAGAAAATGAACCTCTGTACCTATTACCTAATAGGCATTGCTGCTAACTGTAGCTGCACTTTTGGGTTACAATTCACATTAGCTTTCACTCGATTAAGATGCACAAGGACTTATTGACACTGATGGGTTAGAGGATACCTTGCATCGCCTTCAGTATCATCAGTGTTTGTGTTTCTGCTCAAATCGCGTTTCTTTGTTGATTTCATTATGCCGGCAGTAACAGTCGGGTGTTATTCATTTCACTCAAAGGTGGAGGTGAATTGGGAACTATAGACAATGGAACCAATTCAAACTGAAAAGTAGAGATAGTTCAGGAGAAGTGGTCTTACAAAAACTGAAGAAAGGATGAAAAGTCCTTTTATCTATCAATTATTCACAATCAGTGCTGGGACATCGACCCAATCAATTACTTCGATTGTAACATACATCATATCTATATAAGCTCTATCCTATTTGACTGCTTCTTGTTTAAATAGGAAAACTTTGCTTGTACGTCATCAATCAGGCTCGAGTCTCGCCAATGCCACACAAATCTTCTTATAAAATGTCATCAAACATGGCAGAGAGCACCAGTGCTTGAGCAAATTCGGACCTTATTGTTCTCTCTTCTTGGTCTTTATCTGACAGTGGAGCTGGCTGAGCATTTCTGTCACCACAAACATTGAGATTAGAGAACTAGAAGAAAATATATGAAAGCTGCTAACACATTAGTAAAGTTCAAGTAAATTCCTCCCACAAAATCCCAACGCTGCCATGACATCAACATACCATTGAAGTATTCTATTCAAGATTTGCACCTAATTACCAGATACCATAACTAGTTTTCTTTAATCTTTTAATTGTTATAATCTTCAGTTCAGTTCAATGTGCATGAAAGGCATTTAAAAAAATAAAAACACAGTCTGTATGAAGCAAATTGGAATGAACCAAATAATATGAATTGCTAGTCATAATTCAAAGAAAAACTGATCCAGATAGGAACATCAGCATCTATCACTCTCAATGTCTGGTTTTGTTCTTACATTACATCAATACATCTATCTCTGTTTCTCTGCCCTTAGCATCAAAATCCACCAATACTTTACTTCCTTTTTCACATTATGAAAGTCCAGATTTCTAACATCAAGACCTTGCGACTTGGCCTCCACCTACTCACGGAAAATATCATTTTGCCATGTCTTGCAAACTAGTTAATAGTGTTACCATTCACCATCATGTTCCTTCACACAATTTGCCAGGATATCACTCCATGCTCGAACAGTTCCTTGAGTTTAATGTTCCCCTAAGGCCCTAACTTGCATTCTTACTCACACAGAGCATTAACAATAAAACAATATGAGGAAACAAGATGGCTCCAGTCCTGAGACCTCTGATTTAATCCCACATGCTATGTTTCTCTCAGGATAATGTGATTGAACCATCCACAAAAACTACAGGCAGAATCACGATGACTTCCTTACTGGAGAAGGGGAATTTAATAGATCATACTAAAATGACAGCAAACTAAACAAGTGGCAACAATCAGATTAAACTAGATGGGTTGTACATCAACGTGACTTTACAGTAATATACATGCAGCAAGAAGTAATCATCATATTCCAGTTTCACTCCATGATCTAGGACCCAGAATGGCAGGAATCATGTCTTATACATAACTTTTTCTTTTTTATCATTTATAACTAACACTGGGAACGTGTCTTCACTCATACTATGTTTATTCTCAACTGAAGAAATATATAAGGCTTTCTCGCATGTACTGCAAAGTAAATTGACGATGATAAGTTCTCAATGTAGATGCCGAGTTCAATCTAATTGGTTGAACAATACAACGATGCTATCGTATAAACACATCAAATGGGATCAAGTAAGATCTTATTTTCTAAGTTCATATTTTTTAACTTCTGGCTGAAAAGAACATAGCTTACACACTACATGAAGCAAAGAAAATGAGGTCACGATATCCGAACCAGTAACCCAAGAGGATAAATTGATCAAGCGAACCTACTTGATCAAGGTTGATGGTCTAATAAATTAAATCCGATATTGATATACAAGATACCTCGCTTTGTAATACGGTTTCACATATGATTGCACAGCTTGATACAAAAGAACACTATCATCAGTTCTTACCACATGCTAACCGGATCTTTCCATAAGCTCAACATGCCTGTCAAATTGATATATAACATATGCAGATACTCTACAGTTTAACCTACTAAGTTTCATTTCCCAATTCTTATTATAATTCCCTATTTTCTCGACTCATTTCTCTCTGTGTCAATGGGAATGGAGCCAATAGCTGAGTAACAAGGATATGCTTTTTCCGTACAGTTTTGGCCATTGAGTCTGTACTGTACAAAGCTTATACAAGCCTTACCTAGTACTTTTTGTGCTTCTCTAATATCTCAAATATTAATATCATGAGAAAGTTGATGCCTGTTAGCATATGGACAAGCAGTAAACTCTCAATAGGTTATGATCCTTGACATGAATTTATATCACATGTGACCCGGTTATAAAGGTAGACAATACGTACTAGCAAATGCAATTGTGAAACAACTAAGCAGTTCTAGTAGTTCCACAACTAGTGGTTCCACAACATTTGTCATGATTGTCTAGCAAGATATTCACGAATGACGTGTATTTCATTTTAAGCAACATAAATAACCAGACTGGAATACAAATCATAAAAAAAAATTTTAAAAAAAATCATACCTTTCTAACATATTCTCATCAGAACTTTTGCTAACTGATGCTGATTCCGTGGCAGAGGGAGGCTTCACATTTTCTACTTCATCGATCATAGGCAAATTGCTCATAAATGATGATAGCAACGGGTCAGGTTCCGCATTAGAGGAAAAGACCACATTTGAACCACTGAAAAGGGCCTGTAAGTTCCCATCCCTTAGCTCCTTTCTCAGCAAAGAAAGATTTGACTGAGTTCCACCTTTACGAACTCTCCTTTTGCGTTGCATGTAACCTCCAGTTAAGGAACCCAGAGTACCAATCATCAAAATTGAGATGCAGAAAGCGATGCAATAAATGCCCCATGAACACCCCCCCCCCCATAATAATAATAATAATTCATGCTTGCGGAAATAGAATGGTTTGTGCATCACAAAGAGAAAATCAAGAAAAAATTGGGTGATTAAAAAAAAGTCCCCAGGTTTCATGGTTCTCTACAACTTAATGCAGGAAGATGTCAATACTAAGTAACTTGAATGGAAGAATAAGTAACAGATTTGACCACTTATGTAGTTCTAATTACAACCATCAAAAGTGTAAAAAGGATATCTTAAAGTACTTTTCGTGTTGCATCGCTATATGTCCAACCATGTCCATTCCCACCCTCATTCCACAAACAGGGCATTCCTGCAAATGCAGGTGTCAGAATTTTGAGACTGACAAGCACTTTCAAAAGCGGATGTAGTCTCCAAATAACATTATTTATACACAAAATAAACCACTGTTTAACTCCATGGTAAAAATCTCCGAGCTAACTGAAGTATATGTTCTCAACCAAGATATGCAGTTAAATCGGAAAGCGGACGCAGCGTAGTCTAGGGTCGAATTATGATTTAATCGGTCAATTTTTTCAAAGCATATATTTTTAAAATTTAATCATAGTCATAGATTAAAAAAACAATTTATTAAAATGGTGTACATTCGTAATTATATAACTTTACTAATTAATCATAGTATATATTACTTTACTAATTAATCAAATGAATTTAATTTGCAGGTTGCATCACTTATATCTAAGGAAGCACAGACTCTTTGAAAACTTGTCGTATCCGTGTCTGACACGTATTCAATACACGACACTTGTTCGACATGTCTCCGACACACACCCAACATTTGGTCAACGTGTCGATAGGTCTCAAACACGTAGTTAATGTGGTCAACCTGTCAAACATGCCTCCGATACACCCGAAACTTGGTCAGAACACAGTCAATACTCGAAAATCAACTTTGTTTTATTTTTACTTTTAGATGTTTACAAATAATCACGTAATATAATGGTTGTTGATTCATCTGAAGTAAATGACTATTTCAATTGTGATTTAAGAGAAATAGGATAAAAAACCACTAAAGTATAGAGATAGTCTATGTTTCTTCTTAATCTTTGCTTCTTATTTTCTCTCATTTACTTCTTCTCTACTATACTTTTCTCTATTTTAATTTTTTTCTTGCAACAGTGTCATCTTCCTCAAGACACTCTAGGAAGACACTTTATTAGATTATTATTTATATCTATATGACTTATTGAAAAAATAGTATGACGTATCCTTAAGTCCTAGTTTTTGAAAAACTGTATGATCGACATGTCATGTCAGTGTTCGACACGACGCGCGTGTCCGTATCCATGTATCCTTGCTTATATCATTACAAACAACCTAAATTTCCAACATAGCGATAAATCGACTCATCGGCTAGGCCGATTAATCGGTGACCGCTAAACCCCAACCGATTTCACCCACTTTGATTCGATCAAACCCCAAATTGATTAATCGATAATTTTTTTATCGCATTAATAACTTAGCAACCAAGTCATCTAGGTTCAAAGGTTCTTCTTTCTTAGCTCATATAGTTGATTCCAAAATTTACCTCATATAAAGCATATTCTCTCCTCCCCAAACATAAAAAACATAAAACTAGCAACCACACATTTCCGAAGTGATTACCTAATCCACAATCTACCCCACCCTTCTTCAACCATTGTCACAAACTAACGGTTTTTCCATGCTACTCTATAAGAGTGCAAAGAACCATCTTTAGCATTTTGAAGTAGTAATTGTTGAATACCACAACAATGTTGCCAAGATTACTTCCATTACGTAGACATATACGGTACCAAAGCACTAAAATTACCAACACCGCATTTCGTCAAGCTACTTACACTAAGTTGAAATACGCATTCAGCAAAAAAAATCACATTTTTTTTTATCAATACCCACTAATAAACAGAGGCATAAAAAACATTGAGAAGGTCCAAAACTTCAATCTTAACCAAAACAAGTAACCCCCAATCCACCAAAACCTCTTCTATAACGCTAAAACAAGCTTAATGTCATGACCTGAAATTGAGCAAAGAGTAAAAGAAAGAGGCGGGAGAATCAGGCGCCAGTTTCAAATTTGAATAAATGGTATCTCTGTAATTTTTCTATTTTCTGTTAGTTAAGACCCAAGTGGGTGTACAAGTGGCAATCACTGATTGCCCCATTTACAACATTTTGTTAGCTCTTTCTCTTTAAATAGGAAGAGTAGAATAGTTACAGAAAAGAAGAGAAGTTTAAAGAAGAAGAGAGGCTCAGTTCTTAGCAAGACTTGAGAGATTTGTATCAATTTTCCTATTTTCATTTCAATCTATCAAATTGTGTTTCTTATCTTGATCTCAATTAGTCACGATCGTGATAATTGGTATCAGAGCCGTTGCGATCCCACCAACTAATAGGATTAAGATCATTGAATTGAAAAGCAATGGAGACCAAATGGGAGGAGATGGAAAATTTCATGGAGATAAGAGAGTACCAAGGAGAGATGTCGGAACAGTTGGGACTCTTGAAAACAGAGTTGAAAGGATTAGCTCAATCAATGGAAGATCGAGAGAGGCGAATGAATGCACGATTCGATCAGCTGGAACAATTATTGCTTGGTTACCTCGAACGGGTGGATCTATGGATTCAAACAAGTCCCCGACAATGCGCGATTTCAGTAACACAAGGAACCTCACCAAATGTATAAGTTTATTTTCAGAAGAGGAGAATTCAACAATTATTGGGGTTGTACTCCAGAAAACTGAATTAAAGAAAGAGGAAGATGTTGTTGCCGACTGTGCTCAGGTGCGAGAATGTAATTCCTACACCAAAGTCACTGGAACAGAAACCAAGGTGAGTGGAATTTCCTATGTGATTGAATATGGGCTTGCAATAGGAAGTGAGTTGTATACTCCTAAACCACAACAGATCCCTAAGGAATATGACTATAATTGTGATGTCCCTGTATTGCATGAAGGTTGTTTGAAGAAATTCCTCAAAGACATATTGGTTTCATTAGTCACTTACTCTTCTTGGACCAAAGTAAAGATAAAAGTTCAAGAGGATGCACCTTATTTGTTTTTTGAAACCAAGAACGTTGTTACTAGGCAAGGGGATATTGGTGTTGCTAAAAGTGTTGATAAAGGTGCAGCCTGGCAACAATTGGGCATTGCATTGGATGAGTGGCATCTGTCGTATCCATATGTTTTTTACTACCATGGACAAATATACATGATGCCCGAAAGCTGCGAGGAAGGAGAACTTCGTCTCTACAAGGCAGTTAAGTTTCCTTGGCAATGGGTGATGAAAATGATTATAATGAAGAAGCCCCTTATGGATGCATTTATTTTGAATCATGATGGCACTCATTGGCTATTTGAATCAAATCACAGTGGTTTTGATGCTAGTAAAAATGAACAACTGAAAATCTAGTATAGTGACTCACCACTAGGTCCTGGAAACCACACAAGAAAAAATCGATCTATAACACTGTGAAGACCTCAGGAGCTCGAAATGGGGGAAGGTCGTTTGTGTATAATGGACATGTCTACCGCACAGGTCAAGACTGTGGTGAAACATATGGGCGACGAGATCGCACTTTTAAGGTGGAGACACTTACCAAGGATGAATACAAGGAAGTTGAAGTGCCTCTAGGTTTAGAAGAGTCTGGGAAGGGACAAAATGCTTGGAATAGCGTCCGGTATCATCACCTAGATGTACAAAAGCTAAGCTCTTATAAATGGATTGCAGTTATGGATGGGGATAGGGTCCCTTCTGGTGATTCAGTTCATAGATTGATCCTAGGTTATGCAGCTGTGGGTATTGTTGTTGCACTTGTTATAGTAGCTGGAGTGTTATTTGGAGCCATTAAGTGCATGGTACCCATAAAATGGTGCTCCCATAGCTTGGGTAAGAGAAGTGATGGTTTCTCAGATTGGGAATATCCATATGCCTTGTTTTCCAAACTGAGGTGATTTGTACCAGCTGAACAGAACTACTTTGTATGTCAGAGGGAGAATGGAGTCTAATACTTGTTCTGGAAGATTGGCTCTCTGTATACTATTTGTGACAAAAATCTTACTAAGATCAGCAAAGGTCTCCCTGTCAACGAATCAACAAAATAGTCCTACAAATTTGTTCCTCACACCCATTTTTTTGATGCTACAACAATTCAGGTATATACAATTGCCCATCTACTACTGAACCTTCTGTCAGTGCATGCTAGGAAGCACCTAGGAGAGTACAGGAAGTGGGGTTCAGTAACACTTCGGTGGAACCTATTTGGTTCCCAAACCAGACATCTATACTGTCTTGGTCGTCGGGAAGATGGAACTTTAGTCATACCATCTACATATCTAGCTTGGTAGGCCATATGACCTCAAAGAAAACGCTTGAAGTCTCATGGTTCAAGAAGGACTCTCGAGCTTCCTTGGTTAACACAGTTGCTTACCAACGTTGCTGAACTCACTTTGTCTTCACAAGTGGTCATACCTTTTCAATATCTTCAGCCAGACTAACATCACTCATGTATAAAATGTTTGGCTTGATCATGTGGTATGTGGCCATTTTAATAAGAGGCCCGACAACTTATAGAATGTGACTCCTGCAATTGTATTGTTTTGGTGAGGTTATGCCTAGCTTCCATTTAGAGGCAATCATTGCATATGAAGATGCTAAAATTTACTGCTTGGAGTACTGGTCAAACTGTTACAGAGTTGCTGAAAATTCCTGCAAAGAAAGTCTGTGAGCTGACTCAAGAGGACCAAGCTTTGTATCTCTATACTCCTGAGCAACACATGTTCACTGGTACTGTATGGCACTACTGGTTCCATCTACGTCCTACATTCAATCCTTGAGGTCAAGGATTTCAAAAAAGGGAAAGGCAATGTCATGACCTGAAAATTGAGCAAAGAGTAAAAGAAAGAGGCGGGAAAATCAGGCGCCAGTTTCAAATTTGAGTAAATGGTATCTCTGTATTTTCTATTTTCTGTTAGTTAAGACCCAACTGGGTGTACAAGTGGCAATCACTGATTGCCCCATTTACAACATTTTGATAGCTCTTTCTCTTTTAAATAGGAAGAGTAGAAGTTACAGAAAGAAGAGAATTTAAAGAAGAAGAGAGGCTCAGTTCTTAGCAGGACTTGAGAGATTGTATCATTTTCCTGTTTTCATTCAATCTATCAAATTGTGTTTCTTATCTTGATCTCAATTAGTCACGATCGTGACACTTAATTCCACTAAGCAACAATCAAAACAAGCTGAATTCCCCCAAGCAACAATCGAAAGCTAACAAAAGTAAGAGAATACCCCATTCTTAGCCTCGACAGGATGCTCGTCATCGATGTGGCAACACAACCCATAATATCAAAATCCTCATCACAAAACGGCACGGAAACTCCGCTTTGACTCCTCGTCCACATCAATCTCCTCAAACCCCATTGTACAGATCTGACCCAAATCATTCCAAAAGGGGTAAAACCGGGTAAAAATAAATAAAGATCGAACTTTTACATTTCTAATCGCCATTAAACCCCAACAACTTCACATAAAAACACAAACTTGAGCCAAGAACCCTCACCTGATCTCGACTGAAGAGCAGATTGGTACCGTTTCGACTGTACTAATGGACGACCGCTCCAGCTATTAGCATCCATGGTGGTGGGAAGAAACCCTAATTTCTGGGTCTGGGGTTACAGTGAGGAATCTAGAGTTGGGGTTTTAACCCTTTATAGTTAATTCTAAAATCCCTTTGGAAATCGAGAGAGAAGTCGAATGAATGAAAATGATGGGAAAGATTCAAGCTTTTATCGGGTTGTGTGGAAAAAAGGTCTTGGTTCTTTCTTTTGCGTTTTCTTCGAAAGTGGCCTCGTGGGTCAATTAGGAATTCCCCTTATTTAGTGTGGCACACGCGGGTGTTTTTTTTTTTTTTTTCCCCTCTAGTTAGTGAGAAGAGCCCTTCCTGCGGAGCGAGGCCACATCCCCTCGAGATAAGAGACGCCACTCATCTCGATACGGTTCAGTATCTCGAGAGGGATGGACTCGCTCCATAGAACTTCTGTGGTTACAATGAACTGATGAAGTCTTTACTTGAAAATTTTCACCCAAAATCGCCAAGCTCTTTCATCTCCTGAATTGTATTCTCTTCTATAAACTCATGACTCATTACAAGTTCTCGATCAAAACAACTTGGAAATTCTATAGTGCCCGGTGCATTGTAGCACCGTACATATTCATCGAAATAGAGTTGTCGCTTATCTTGATGCATATTTACTGTGCTACAGTGCACCTGCACGACCGGCATACAACCGAGCACTGTAGCATTACTCAAACAACTTGCCATTAATTATGTAGAAATTCTAAATGTGAGGGAATGGGCGAGAGAGGGGGTGGACCCTTTATCTCCTCGAGATGCAGTCTTCTCAAATCTCGAGGAGGTGAGTGTAAACCACCCTCCCTTGCAGTTTTCTCGCTCATTCCCTCACAATAAGAAAAACCTTAATTGATTGAAAATGAATTTAGTAGAGTTGTTTGGCAATTGAAAAATAATTGTGAAATTTAAGAGATCCTCGAGAGTTGGTGGTAAAGGGTTACATATATGGATGGTCAAGTTCTATGATTATCTTTGGTTTAATAAAACTTCAAAATAAAAATAAAATCTAATGACATGTGCCGGTAAACAATATAATTTCCTGTTGTCAAGAAATTGAATATGTATTGGTAGAGTTATAAACATCGGTCCTCCAAACTAAACAGTTTCACATTGCAATTAAGCATGATTAGTTAACCTGCATGCAATTACATTGAATACTAAAATAAAAATTTATTTTATACTTCCATACAAAAATATACATTCATAACTCTTAATTATAAATCATTCACAATACTTATTAATTTATTTTTTGTTGAATGAGTTTTATCATATCATTCAAGAAGTACTTACATAACATTATTTCTTTTAATATTACATAACATTGCAATTGACCACAAAACAACCTTTAAAAATATTCCCAAAACAAAACCTAATAATCTCGTGATGATTTTTTCATTAATTATTGTTAGTTAAAGGTATACACATTCATAACCATTTTATCCATATAATTGTTATTATTATTATTATTTGGATTTTTTTTTCTTCCCAATGTCTATGAAGCAACAAATGCATGCGGGTTTTCTAAAATATATTATTTGTTATTATTATTTTTTAATTTCTTTCATGTTATATAGTTTATATAGTTAAGTGGAGTTACTAAATGCATATTAACCTTCTTCTTTTTCTTCAACAATTAACTTTCTAAATTTATTCACGTAACGTGCTCGTGCTCGTGCTCGTGCTCCATGGTATAAGTGTTGAGAAACATACAATACTTGGTTAAAAGTATTAAATACCCTTGGATTTCTAAATTGAACTAATATATTTTTGAAACTAATTGTAGTTACTTTACTCCTCTTAGATTAACATATAGTAGAGATGTCGATGGAGATATAGATTCTCTTTCAGAATAACAAATAAGATGAAGTGAAAGGGATATTTGTATGGATATTGGTTTAGAATTATTGGAGCATATGTTAGAGGAGTAGTTATATATATTTTGATTAATTAATTGCATTGAAAATAAAAATAATAAAAATAAAAGAGAAGAGAGAAATGTGGAAAATATATATTAATAATAATTAAATAAAACTAACTAATAATTATACAATCCATACCCCATACAAAAATGTAATGGTACGAATAAAGTGTCATAAATGGAAAGAAAAGTACAAGAGATATGTCTCATTGGTAAACTAATAACCTTAGAATTCAACAAAAACTTAACTAAAACCAAGAATCAAACTAATGTAATATCCACAAACTAGCATAATTAATTTATTTACTATCACAAAATCAAATATGTAAACAATTCTTAATAAGGTCGATCTATTTATCTGCAAAACAAATTTTTATCAGACCGTCTATGAAAATTCATTCAGCCTATCATAGGCCTTTTCCATATCCAACTTTAAAATCACATTTCCATCTTTTGATTTTTTTCCAATTGATTTCATCATCTACTACGACATATAATGGGCAGCATGTATGAATTTTATTATGTTAGATTTAAGCTATAAACTATCTAGAGAGGCCTTCCAAAAACAAGTTTGGAAGATAATCATGATACACCAACAAGAAAAAATGATTTTATATATATTTATATTATATATACACCCGATAATAAAACGGATCTTCTAGTTTAATAAATAATTATAATGGTGAGTAGATGTAACAATTAATATATGTATGTCATTGATAAAACGACCTTCAATTTATTCAATACAATCGCATACACATCTCACAATATCTATTACTATGTTTTAGAAATTCTCAGTTTTAATATAATAATAATTACACCCTTAACTACGTGTATAATAAAGGCAAGCCATGTTTACCACCATTAAAGTATTGTTTAACACACCGTTCCATTTTTTTCTCTCACACCAACCCTTTATTTTCCACACCACCACATCTCTTTCACACCATCAATAAAAAAATTTAAATTTTAAAATTTACACTCTTCTCTTTCTTCTCAGCTTCCGTTTCTTTTCCATCAGACACCACCCACCCGCCAGCATCACCCACCACCCTACCACCTCTGTCCCTCTCGCCACCACCACCGCTCTCCATCGTTTTTCCATCAAGCACCACCACCACCCGCCACCTCTCTCTCCCTCTTCATCCATGAAAATATGGTATTATCCTTGACTTTGGTTCAGTTTAAGCGCTCAATTGAGACCAATTTTTAAGCTCATCAAAACATTAAATTTGTATTACTCTTAGACATCTAATCAACACAATTTAAATGAATTAAAAACGTTGTGAGTTGAGCTACTTATGGTCATTTTATTAAACTCACTCAAAACTATAAAAAAATGTATTGTCTCTGATTTTCGGCCAATTGATACGCTCAATTAAGACGATTCTCAAGCTCATTAAAACATAACAATTGTAGTAATCTGAGTGAACTAATAAAAAAAACAATTTGAATCAGTTGAAAATGTTATGAAATGAACAAATTATGGTCATTTTACTAAAGTCACTTAAATCTGTCTGACAATAAAAACGGGGTACTAGTATCTCTAACTTTCGGCCAACTTATACTATCTATTGAGACTGATTATTGATTGATGCAAAAAAACTGACATTAATGTCGTTGCATGATTTTCAAGATCAATCAAAGAAATAACTATTATTTTCGTTTATTTTTTCCTTCAACTTGCAATACATTTCAACAATGCATAGTGAAAGTAGACCATCGACTACTTCACTTGAATTATAAAACAAATATGATTTTCAATTTAAATAACAAAGATAAGAGTAGAATAGAATAAACTAAAAAATAAAGAAGAAAGAAAAACAATTGAAAAAGATAAACAAAGATAAATTTATTTCTTCAATGGAAAAATTAAAATGTAGTACATGCACTTCTATACCAAGTAAAAATATAAAGCCAAAAACTTAAAAAAAAAAAAAAAAACTCTCTAAGACTAACTATCTTCTATGAACTCTAGGTATGGGTTTTTATAGGTAAAAAATGGTTTGAGTTAAATAAGGAAACATCGTTTGAGTTAAACAAGGAAACATGGTTGAATGAAACAATAAATGGTTTTAGAGTTGAATAAGGAAACATGTCTTGTAGAGATTTTTTTTATGATAAAGTTCGCCATGTGGACATCTAAATCTTCATATTGATTTTATTGAGATCCGTAGTTGTTGATGTTTTGTAAGCTTGATTTCATGGGTATTGAGATTGAAATTATTTAATCCTTATGAATGTATTTGAACTTCCATTGGGCCTTCTAGTTATTGAATTTAGCCTTATTGTGTCTCTTTATGCATGATTTGATATTTGTGCTTGAAATGCACAAAATACACGTAATGAGATATTTTTATTGGATAATTGGGCTTAACATATGTATATTTAGAGGTGTAAAAATCAATGCTTTGGGTGCTTATCAATTCTCAAGCTCATTTTTTTTTTGTTCAAACACGAAGAGGTTTATTAATGAAAGACAGAGAAACAAATTACAAAGAGAAACATTCTTATATCAAGGAATGCCAAGACCCTATGAAAGTGTCAAAACCCAACTCCCTAAACAAATTACATGTCGTACCCATCCTCCACAACATTTCTATAATCTCGATAAAGATAGAGTGCTCTGATTTGTTGAGTCCTTCAAATACCCTTTTATTTCTTTTTTTCCATGCACACCACATGATAACGTGAGGGACCCTACGCCATAACCACTCCCCCCGACGGGAAGGATTAGCTTGAGACCACCAACTTAGCCAATCTAAAATGGAGCCTTCAAACATCAAACTCAAACCAAATTCCGCCAAGAAACTGCTCCAAATGGATTTGGAAAAACTGCAGTGAAGCATCAAATGGTCCAGTGTCTCATCAAATTCATTGCAAAGCACACAAAGACTCCCTGTGAGGATTCCTTTTTTTCTTAACCTATCTTTAGTCAAGAGCTTCTCATGCAAAACTGACCAACTAAAGAAATTAATCCGAGGAAAAAGTTTTTCACCCATACCAAATTTTTGTGGGAAGAAATGAAAGGGTTAGAATGGGTATCATAATGAGATGCAGCCAACATATCTGAAAAAAATTCACCGAAAAGCCCATACCTTTACCCTTCCACACCAAACTATCTGATCCTCTGAGAGCATTTGTCTATCCAACAAATGCATTAGATTAGCAAACTCATCTAGTTCCCCAGTATTGAGGTGTCTTCGAAAGGAAAGATCCCAAGAATTGCCGTTAAATAAAAAATTGCTCACACTCCCATATTGATTGTTGTTAATGATAACAACATTGGAAACAGATCCTTCAAAGATTGGTTACTACACCAAGCATCATGCCAGAAAGAGATGAGATCACTATTTCCACATTGGAGAGAGGTGTGAGGGTAGAAACCACTTACGTACCGGGAGATGGACTTTCACAAAGAGCATCCGTAGGAAATGTACTTAGTTCTCTTTTCCCAAACCCATCTATTGCGCCCATATTTGTCCATAATGAGAGATTTTCATAAATTATCATTTTCTTCTGCAAATCGCCAAAGCCACTTAGTACTCCGAGTTATCTAATAAACATAATTTGAATCACTTAAAAATGTTTTGAAATGAGCAAGTATGGTCATTTTACTAAAGTCACGCAAATCTGTTTTATAATGAAAAT
Source organism: Berberis thunbergii (assembly GCA_003290165.1). Taxonomy (NCBI): domain Eukaryota; kingdom Viridiplantae; phylum Streptophyta; class Magnoliopsida; order Ranunculales; family Berberidaceae; genus Berberis; species Berberis thunbergii. The sequence continues at coordinate 286,376 of QNQO01001591.1, forward strand.
AAGGTGATGTCCCTAACTTTCAGCCAACTTATACTCTCTATTGAGGTCGATTATCAAAATCATAAAAAACAAAAATTGTATTACTCTGAGTTATCTAATGAACACAATTTGAATCAATTACAAATGTTTTGAAATGAGAAAATTATCATCATTTTACGACAAACTCAAACTGTAAAAAATAAATTGTTTTCACCCATTCGCATTAGACAATATGAATAGGAGTCTCAAATTCGCCCAAACCTATTGGGAGAAACTTCGCATTGGTCTGGGTGAAGTTTTGCCCAATCCTCGCATTGGCCAATGCGAATGAGTGAAAACAAATTTTTTTTTGGACATATTTGCGTGACTTTAGTAAAATGACCATAACTTTTTCATTTCAAAACATTTTCAAGTGATTCAAATTGTGTTTATTAGATAACTCAGAGTAATACAATTTTATTGTTTTGATCAAAGAATCGGTCTTGATCGAGCAAATAAGTTGGCCGAAAGTCAGGGACACTACCCCGTTTTCATTGCGAGACAAATTTGCGCGACTTTAGTAAAATGAGCATAACTTGCTCATTTCAAAATATTTTAAAGCGATTCAAATTGCGTTTATTAAATAACTCATAGTACTACAATTTTATTTTTGATGAGGTTGAAAATCAGTCTCGATCGAGCATATAAGTTGGCCAAAAGTGAGGGACACTACCTCGTTTGCATTACAAGACAGATTTGTGCGACTTTAGTAAAATGACTATAACTTGTTCATTTCAAAACATTTTCAAATGATTCAAGTTGTGTTTATTAGACTCAGAGTACTACAATTTTTGTGTGTTGATGAGTTTGAAAATGAGTCTTAATTGAGGGTTTAAATTGGTCGAAAATTACACTATTTTTATGTTACTGCTTTTTTCAAAAAAGTTTTTTGGATGGTGTGGGTTAGTAAAAAAAAGTACATAATGGTGTGAGATATAGTACTTTAGGTGGCGTGGAGTAGTCGTTACCATAAAAACCATCCCCTTCGTTACCAACTTCATTTATGGGCTTTGAGATTTATTGGTAGGTTTCTATTGGAAATTACCCAAATCTTGCTCATCCAAAACCCAAGTTCCAAGGTTAAAGCCCAGTTGGCCTATCGGGTACAAGTTTTCCAAGCTCAGCCTAATTCAGTTCATGTTCATTCTTCCACACATTTCACACTTACCTTGTTGAGCTTTATTTTACAGGACCCGGCTCAGTGTAGAGGAAAACAGCGAGGGACCCATAAGGGCAGAGTGCTGTCCATCTACTTTGGGATGTGCATTTGAATTTTCAACGCATGCATCTTAAGGGTTCAAATGCACATCCCTGTGAGATGGACGGCTCTCTCCCCCTGTGGGATCCCTCGCTAATTTCCTCACCATTTCCCTCGACAATTAAAATTTTTGTTATTTTACATGACAAACCACACATGCATATGGAGTGGATAGTAATGCCATTAAAAGGTACTTTATATTCTAAAATCTTTACAATGTGTTGAAACCTTTTTAAGTGCAATAATTATTTTTGTTTTCCAAGTGAAAACCTTAATTGTGAGGAAGCAACAGTGATGTTGAGATATTGGAAGAAGCTAAGTACTGAAAGCTATAAACTCTTTAGCTAGACTACCTTTATTAGGTCGGTGTAACTTTGTCATTAATGAATTAAACACTTTCAGTTACATAAAATTAAGGGACAAGGGAACATGTTTTTGGCTTTAAACTTCTTTGTATGTAATGAATCTTCCATTTGATCCAATCATTCATTGATTCTGTATTCCGCATACTAACCTCGATAAACATGCTTGCAAAGTTATACAAGTCATTTTCTAGCAAACAAGGAAACTAGTTTAAGAAAGAAACTCTTTGAAAAGTTTGCACACAGGAGACCATTGCCTGCCAATAACTTGGAAATGTGATTGACAAGGGCTTCACACTTAAGGAGACTTGATAACATCAATATCTCGACATAAGTACTAAATGTATAACCAGAAGCGACTTAATCGTATGAAAAACGAAGACTGTTGAACCAAATGCTGAGAGGTGTAAACTATGTTGATGAAGAGGAAATGATTGAATAGGAATCGTAAAATGATATTTCTTATGCTGTTAATAATAACAACAACAACAATATAATAATAATAATAATAATAATAATATATTTGATATGAACTAACCTGATAAGATAAGAACTGATCTGTGTTGCTTTGTTTTGCAGGACAAAATCAATTCAATGCAGTTTTACTGACAGTGATGCAATACAGGCAATGAAGAGAAATTACAGACTGAAGAACTCGTAATTGTAATTCTGTATTGATGACAGTAAATGGAATGAATTGTATTCAATAAGAAAGCTAATTCGAGATAGCTAATATCCTGTAGAGCAAATGCTTAAGTGTACAATTTTCTTACAAATCAAATGAATACATTTTCTCTCTTATGCTCTCTTATTTATAGTACTACATTTATTGATAGCTAATTGACAACTAATCTAACATAAATCATTCCTAAACAACATTCCATGTAACAACATAGCACTCTGCAACATATAGCAACCTGCTCCCTTTAGTATTTCAGATACGGCTTCAGGAAGGGGATGAAGCTAAGACTGCTTTTTGCACACATGAGGGACATTACGAATTTCTGGTGATGCCGTTTGGCCTTTCCAAATTCGGTATTTCGCCCATACTTGCGTAAATTCTTCGACGATATATT